>CM067373.1:83935096-84004292 GCA_034401795.1 Chaetoderma sp. LZ-2023a | reverse complement strand
CGCATGGCCATGAGCCAAAGCAAAGCCACAAATTTACAAAAAGTCAAACAGTAATCGTTGTCGAAGGCTTGATTCTGTATCTCCGCCAAATAGCCAATACTTCTGTCAATAATCCTTCCTACAATCAATGCAATTTCAAATATGTCACGTCATATCATAACAAAGTCCTTTTTTTTTTCAATACAAAAATCTGGGTCAAAAATAAATTCTTTGTCATCCGAGCTGTTAACATTACAAGATCAATTTGAAGAAAACAAACATAATGGCTATTTACAGTATATAGAGTATCTAAAGGAAAGTTAAATATCAACAAAAATTGACAAGTCAGTTCAAATGAATATTTAACTCTTAGCACGGCTGATGTTAAAATTTAAAATTTTCAAATTAAATTAAAAGATGAACTGGTGTTCATTCTAAAACAAATTTGGTGGAAGATGGTGCTGTCATAGACAGCAACATCGTCCACCAAAATTGTTTTAAAATGTACACCAGTTTCTTTGAGACTGGCACCGTAAAAAGTTGGAATGTTGACATCAGAGTGGTAAGTGTTAACCCTTTATTGGTAAAGTCGACCAAAGCCGCCTCCGCAGTGGTCCTGTCAGGAACATAGATTAGCATGACAAGAACACTATTTTTGAAATCTTTCAACTGGAATGACCGACTCTGTTATCGAGCCAGTCATTCTTGTGATAAATTTTTTTTAAATGTTTTGTTCTGCATATGGACATTTACTAAGTAAAAATTTCAATTTTCATCACAAATCACGACCACAAATGGTGAATGATCAATGTTGGTAAATAAAATACATATCGCAAAATGTCTATGACCAAGATAATATCTGAGAACTAGAGGCAGCAGGGTGTGCCCATCAAGCCTGCTGGACCATTCTGAAAAACATTCACATTCAAGCTGAAATCTCAGATAAGACACCATACATGTATGTACAAATACACTGGGTGCTACATTGCTACATTGAGGCATCCTCCACTCTAGAAAAATGACCACTTAATACCTCCCGATAGATGCTGATACATGTACTGAGTCAATCATTTCAGCAAGATGTTTTCTTGACTATTCGTAAATTCTTCTGCAATTTGAAGGATATCTTTCAAGATCACTGCAGAATCCCGCTAATTGTTACCTAATTAATTAACCCTTTAATGATCAAGCGGGTCAAAAACAGCCTCTGCAGCTGCTTGAGGAGTGTCCACTCGCAGGCCATGAGAAGACAAATGTTAGCATGCAAATGCACATTCAGTAAGTAAATAGGAGTACATGCAGACTACCGGTAATTCTATTTATGATTCTCTTGTTGAGAATTGTTTCTTTTTCGTATGGCGCGCAACATCCGATAAAATCAACAGTTTTGTAACACAACAAAAATACTAAGCCACTCAATTCACTGTTTGCTAAAAGTCACCTGACTTAGATATCTCAGAAAATTTTAACCTATTCATTCCCATGGTGTAGGTTCCCTTGAAACAAGTTTAGCAGAGATACATCCCTCCATTGGGTAGTCTTGATAGTATCTCTTTAACTCTAAAGCAGTCATTGCTCTAGGGAACCGGTTCCTCTATTCCTATAGAGAACATATAAACGAGTCTGTGAGCATGCGCACTTATGCTACTATGCATGCGACCGAGTCCAAGCCGTCATTAATTAATTTTCTGTATTACGGGAAACACCTAACTTTTATCTCAACAAATCCTATTCATTCCATAATCTTGTGGAGCTACATCCACATTTGCTTTTCATGAATACCACAGTACAAGTGGTCTTTGTTGAATAAGTCATAGTACTTATGTAAAATGGTTATAATTTACGTGAATATGAGCAGAAAGTTCGTTGTGACCAAGTTGAAAGAAAATGGCGCCAGCTTCACATTACAAGCCAGGTGAAGTCAATAACTCTGATCCTATTTTAGCCACGAGGCTCCGTTCCTACGAAAGGTATACTATATACCGGTTTGGAACATCTCCTACGAAAGGTATCCTACATAACATATGTAACATACCGGTTGGGAAGTTAGCGGATCAATTAAGAGTTTTGACTAGGTACGTATTTCCGAGCGTCATTCTTTCCTACATAAGGTATACTACATACCGGTTTGGATCGAATCCTACATAAGGTATCCTACATAACTATGTAATATACCGGTTGGGAAGTTATTGGATCTATTAAGAATGTGACAGTGGTGCAAACAGGCGTGGTGGACCGGATGAACACCACAAGGATACACCACGATCATCCCCTGAAGAAAAGCGAGTGGTCCTTCTAAGGACCGTTACTAACCAACTAACATGAAACTCGCAATTACTTCATGATGATCAGTCAGTCATGTCAGTCGTATTACAATAAAGACGAGACCATCGTATTAATTCGCGATTCGGTGTTCGCTTTCAATTGGCGGCGTTTTTGCAGGCTAATTTAACATTACTAGCAATGGGCCATGAAACCTTTTTACCTTTTATTTAATATCTTATAAAAATTACTCGAGATTTTATGTTTTCTAATACCTGGCGGGGTTAGTCGACGCAAGTATTTTTTATGGCCGTAGTTTCATGAAAAATGTAAACATTGCGTTGCTATGGGATATCCTCTTTAGTGTGTCGTAAATTGGCAAATGTCGGACGATCTCGGAATGCCCGGATGTTCAAAATTACGATACTGAATTGAATCCTCGTAATCACATAACCCGCTTTTGTTAGAGGCTATTAAGCCTGTGCCAGATTATCAGGTTCACTTGATTTGTAAATCTAGGGAGAAACTTGCGTTCACTTGATTTCTAAATCTAGCGTTAAAACTTATTATATATATTACTGGTTATATTGTAAGTGAACCTAAAATGATCTAAAACGTAATGCGATGTTCTAGAAAAATTGCATGAACGGCCGATAATTAAACTGGGTAGCCAGCGTCTATTGTTAGCGAGCCGGACAGTGGCAAAGTAAATCTCCGTTTGGAGGCGCTGACGAGAAGCGTAGATCTCATTGCCGAATTTCCGATTCCAGGATATCTATATCCGAGTACTCGCTTAACCTACTTCATTAAAATTTGCTTTAACCTAATCGGGTCAGATAATATCACGTGATTTATATATCATGTGATTATCACGTGATTCTGATTTATATATTATAAAGACGACATTTATGTCAGGTTAGGATTAATTTTGATGGGAAAAAACAATCTTTATTAAAGGATACGCAATATTTAGGCTGCTCAATTTAATAATTTCACTTCTGCTAATGATGTTTTCAGGTATACATTAAGCATAGCCGCGAGGTGACAAGATTTGTGAAGGGTTTTTTCGTGGTATCTTCAGACGTTAAGATGTTTAAAAATTCAGAGGAAAATAAGTTTTATCCTTGTATATAGTGCGCGCAAATTTTTTAGAACATGTAAATTGAGCATAAATGTGCGACCTATTTATGGATTTTTAAGTAAATACGCCACTCCCATATTTGCTGGTACTCATTCAGATTCAACTTATTTCAGTTGCAACTTATGACTAATAACTTCGAGAGTTAAATGGTTGATATTTTGATAGTAAACGCTACAAACTTTGATGACCAAGTTTTACTATATCAGAGATGTGTGTTGATCTCAGTGTTTTAGTAGCAAGCATAGCCTTTGGATCAGGAAAGTTCTTGACTATCAGCCACTTTTATTAGCCCTAAGATGGGTTTTTTCCCTACTTAATGTATAATCTAATCTCTCATCATTTTGTAAATTCTTTCTGTGGGTACTTAACTTGGGTGAAATTGGATATATAGAGCACGTACCCAGGCTATGAGGGATCATTCTATCGGCTCTCAATCGATTAATTGTTATAGTCAAATATAACATTCTGCTTGCAAATGGACTATTACTCGTGGAAATCATCTGAAAGTCTAGAAGAGGGGGAGAACTAACCTAGTTAGAAAAATTTTCTCTCTAAGGGGTGTGTAAACTGTGAAATGTTGGTCTGAACATGTTGTTTCCACACCATCTCTTAAAACATTCGAAAATGGTTTAGGTAGGCTTTGGCATAGTCAAGCCAATGTATGACTACACCGTACACGCAACCCATGACTAGAAGTGACGGCACAGGCATGGAGATAAATGAAGAAGAGATGACCATGAGGCCTAATTGTCCTGTGCTCAGTATTATTACCTAGATTATAACTCAATTTTTATGGCATAGCAACTGATTATAATTAAACTTCTGGTTTAGGTATGCCAAATCAAATCACTTCTGGTGTTTTGCTGGTATTGTTTGTTTCTAAATCACTTGACAGTTTAAATGCCCTATTTCAGGGGCTCTTATTTTGGATTCTTTAATTCTTTATTAGTTGCTCTTAGTGCAATGGCTGAACCATCCAATTATCCTCATCCTTCGAAACCTTGTGTACACCCAACTCTTCGCATTTATCTTCTAGGAATAATTTAATTTTTTCTTATGATCCTAGCAGTGCTTTTGTCGTTTTGATTTCACTAGATTTCGTTTTGCTCCTGAATCTTCTCATGTATTACACTCTAACTATCAGCCTCCATCTTTCGACTAATATCAATCTGCAAATAAGTGCGTCAGACTTTATTATTTTAATTGTGAATAGGGGTTTGCTATCTTTTAGTATCATATCTGGCCTGATTTATTTTTAACATAGTTTTTCAGTCTTTCTTTTCTGTCAGTAGGATCCCTCGCCATGATGAAGCATATCTATGGGTGAATGAATGTAAGCTTGTCACAATAACAAAATCTTTTTCTTATCAAGATTTACACCGCTCCTTTCTCGAGTTCAGTAGAAATTTTGATCTTTTTATTTGTCTAGGGATATATCTATTTCTATTATTGTCATATGGAGAGGTCTTCTCAGCCTTATCTATTCAAGCCTATTTTCTATTCTTCTAAATTCTAAATTTCCCAGGCATTATTAAACAAATTCCTCAAGGGGGCCTAACCAAGATGATTGGATTATTGCCTTTGCATGGATTGTGGAATATGGTTTTTTCCTTTCACCCTTCTGTGTAGTTTCAGTCCTTTGTCCTTATCCATCATTGATCTGGTCACAGGTTTGATGGACTTCTTTCCTGTTTAATCATCTGATAAAGATATTAACAATTGGGCTCATATCATACTAGCTTGGTTTTAAAATTAGATTTGTAAAATAAGATTCTGCAGGTTTATTCTGGTCCTAGCTGTCATGCTTAAGCGCTTCTATATAATCTCTACTCTATCAGGGGTGGGATGGGTATAGCTAGCCTCATGCATGTCTTAGGTAGCAGATTTCCTACATATAAGGTACAATCAATGTAGTCATTGAATCCCCCTTTTTTCTATCAAACCATGTTGGTCTCCTTTGACATTAGTCCTGCTTCTGTTCCTGATCAATACTTTTCTGCTCTTTTCAAGTAGGATACAGTGGAGGAATGGCAGAATCCAGACTTTAAGGATTATGAGGTGCTGGCAGATCATCTTTTATAGGGTCTCGGCTCTTATCTTCAACTCATATATTTATCCTTTTCTGACAACTTCCAAAAAATTTACACTTCATGATTTAATACTAATTCTGTTGTATATTTTGGAATTATTTTGTCTGGAACCCATGGCTGCTTTGATACTGTTTGAGACAAAAATTACTTAGTCAATCGTTTTATATTCAACTCTTTTCCTACTATGTTGTCTCAGAAATGGAGTTCATCGATGAAAGGAATAATATGGACATGGAGTCATTTTGCCTAGTCATCACTGGTCTAGTCAAGGATAAGGGACAGTGTTTTCTGATATTTCTATATATACAGAATTTGTCCTAACTGGATCTGGGTTCTTTTAATTACATCATAGCCAGTCTGGGATTCCTCTGGCTTGGAAGGTTGCTTAATTGTGTTAAAATTTGGGCCGAATGGAGTCAGTTTTGTGTACGAAGGTCAAGTCTGGTAATTCAGAATTTTGTCCCTCACCACGACTGCATACACTGCATTTTCATTCGTTGGGTGTCATCGGTACCAATTCACCAGTTAATCCATCTGCAGGTCCAGTTTGATGTCTTGTTCTTACGTGTTTGGGGGAGGGGATCTCGTTCTTGTGTCTATGGAATCAGATAAAGTAGTCTTACTACTCTCTTCCTTTTCAGGAACTAGAACAGGAACTAATACTCTAGTATTCCTCTTCAATACTCAGGAATATTGGAGAATGAAGAGATATTGTCTCTTTCACAAGCACCTATCTGCTCATGCAGTCATTTCTATAGTAGTGACCTTCATCAACAAGCAGGGCAGTTGAGGTTATCATATTTTGTCTGGAGTCTTGGTCTTCCTCCTGCGGTGGAGATGTCAGCAAAACTTTCAGCAGCTCACATTCCAGGTAGAATGATTTTCCTTGTAGCTCATTTATTACATCCCATTAAGTTTCTACTCAGTATAGTGTCCAGATTTGATGTTCATATTCTTCCTCCAGGCTAGGCTCTGGCGGTAGATGCTCTGGCCCAGTCATAGACTTCACATTTTTTAAAATTATCTTCAATTTAACTTTCTAGTGCCAATTGTATTTTAAAACTTTTGTCAGCGGTTTCTAGTACAATTGTCTTTAAGAACTTTTGTCAGCAGAATGTATTATCCCTTTAATCACTCCTGCTTGGCCCAATGAGAGTTATTCAGTGGATCTCGTAGTCCTCTTTGTGGAAATCCAAAGCGTCTTACCAATTTTGCTGATTTTCTATCTCGTTTAACAGCAGCTTTCAGTTCATCATTCCACAAATCTTCAATATGTATATATGGTATTTTCCAAGAGACCTGTTTTTCAGAGTATTCTTAATCAATTCAAACTATCTGTTACAGGAGAATTTACCAGAGTATATTTAAGGTTTTCAAATGGTTGTAGAACAGCACATTATCTCGCCCGATTCTGCATCCCATCATCAAGTCATAGATTCATGGCATATTTTTTGATGATTTAAATCCCTGTATGCTGGGGTGGTGTTATCGTTTTCACTAGCATCTATCCTTCTTTGTTTTCTAGAAGCCGGTTTGAGAGTTATTAAGTATTTACATCATTTATCCATGGTACCGGTGTTTTTAGGGTATAGCACAAAGGCAAATACCTATAATAAATTCCTCTATTAATTCATTCTTGGGTCCATATGTTTAATTGTATAACTCTGAAATCATTCGCGGCCGCGTTTGTTAGATGGCATTTTGATATTCATATTCTTTTTGGGAATGATCTTTTCTAGGTGGTAGGAGAGCTGGCCTCATTCTTTGCCCTTGAAGAGATCTTATATATATATATAAAACCTAATTAATTGTTTTCAATCCTTTCCGAAAACTATGCCCAATTTAAAATATCTTTTTGAAACACCGTTCAGGTTACTTATGCAAATTTGTTTAGTAAGCGCGCATCTCATCAACTGGATTACAGACACCATTAATCGACACTAGAATGTACCTCCAGGAGACACTCAGTAAGTGTTAAGGCACACGATGTTCGTGGTATGGCCTTCTCCTTCGCATTCTATGCAGATCTACCGTTCAGATTACTTATGCGAATTTGTTTAGTAAGCGCGCATCTCATCAACTGGATTACAGACACCATTAATTGACACTAGAATGTATCTCCATGTTCGTGGTATGGCCTTCTCCTTCGCATTCTATGCAGATCTATCAGTGGACGACATTATGTAAGTTGCAGTATAAATGTCAGATTCTACATTAATTTTATCTGAAAGATCAGATTCAATTCACAATCTGACATTTCTCGTTTCGCCACTCAAACCTAGGCTCAATTGCCTAGATTCTTTAGTCAGCCGTCTTCTTCACCATCTCACGGCTGCTTTTAAATTCTCTTTGCTGAGATTTTATAATTATCATTATATTATTGTATTTTATTTCGAACATTTGTTTGTTCGTGCTATTTCAGCACTTCAGCGATTTAGTTGGTTTTAGTATTTTTGGTGATTAACCTTTCATTCCTGATTTGCAATTTACCAACCCACCTAGTATTTGGACTCTGACCAATTCTGTGTTTTAGCAAACAGTGAATTGAGTGGCTTAGTATTTTTGTTGTGTTACAAAACGACCAGACGTATATATACTGGTCTGGCGTTTTGTTAGCTTACTAAAATACTTACCACTCAATTCACTGGGGCCCACCTCAGCCACCCCGCATCGTTAAATTGCAAATCATTAAAAATTTGTGGAATTAATTAATGACGGCTTGGACTCGGTCGCATGCATAGTAGCATAAGTGCGCATGCTCACAGACTCGTTTATATGTTCTCTATAGGAATAGAGGAACCGGTTCCCTAGAGCAATGACTGCTTTAGAGTTAAAGAGATACTATCAAGACTACCCAATGGAGGGATGTATCTCTGCTAAACTTGTTTCAAGGGAACCTACACCATGGGAATGAATAGGTTAAAATTTTCTGAGATATCTAAGTCAGGTGACTTTTAGCAAACAGTGAATTGAGTGGTAAGTATTTTAGTAAGCTAACAAAACGCCAGACCAGTATATATACGTCTGGTCGTTCTCTATAAGAGAATCGTGGATAGGATTGGTCATTATTTCCAACAAATAGTTGGGTTTCAGGACTAAAACTGACCAATAAAATGTTATTTCTTGACAAAAACTTACCATTAACGTCAAATGTCAATTTGCAGGCAAAGAGAATACTATTTTTTTTACTAGTACTTACCAATGCCTGGCTCGATAAACAAACCAGTCCAGTAAATCCAATGGTAAAATTTCAAAAATAGTATTCTCTTGGTCTGGAATGGACGTTCAAAAAGCAAATATTATGATTAAATTTACATGTAGCTATTAAAGGGCTAAAGGGTTAGGAAAAGTGGGTAGGTCAACAGAGTCAGAAAGGGCGGCCATCTTTGACATCATACATGTCAGATACTCTTGTGAATAGTGTACTCTATCATCTCACCACCTCAATGTGAGATTCAGAATTCCATACTCGCTTCTTAATAAGCCTCACAACCACTCACACATAAACATCCAATTTAATGTACATAGCCTCTGGCTACAAATCTCCAAATGAACTATTATTCACCATAGCCATTAACTTGAATCAAGGCCTGATTAGACAGGACACAATTGGCTGCCTATTTCGAGAGTGACAGTGAAAAACAGTGAAAGCACTTCATTAACTCAGATCTTCTCATGCATAAAACGGCATATAGGCTAGCATGCAAAATTATATTCAGAAATATTCCCATAACATCAATTCTCATAGCACGTAAATGAACATTTTACGGCAACATTTTCAGTCCGTCTTGAGAAAAAGGTGAGTTGGAAATTAAGTAAAGGCAGGACTAAATTTAAAAACGCCATATTATTTACAAATATACTTAGTCTCAAGAAAAGAATAGAAATGTTGCTGCCTGTACATTGAGCCATTTTTAATTTCTCGGATGCGAATTTGATTGCTATGTCAAGCCATTCTTCGCTTTGCACAGGGCTCAGCAAACATCAAGCTTCTCCTTGTGGTACATCCTATTTAGCTACTACTTAAACTATTTATGATTTACCTGGCAGCCCACTCACTATCATACACGAGATATGGGCAATCGGGTGGGTAAAGATTATATATGAAGTTGATGCTAAATAATGACTGGGCAGTCTCGGTTATGGTGACACAGCCATTATTAAAGGTGAGGTCAGTCCAGTAGAGTGATATATACAGAAAACAGGGCATTGACTTACCTTAATCTTGACAATTTTTGTTCGTCCTATGCTGTGTGAACAATGTTTCTTTACTAGAGTTTTCTGCAAAGAAAACATACATGTATATGGTAACAATAAAACTTTAGTTAATTGTAATTTAACGTCTCCATTTCCAGTAATCACAAATTTACCAAATTTACAGTACACTACCTTAAATAGCATCGTCCTATTACATGGGCATCACCACACCGCTCTCTTCCCATATCGAGTACCAACTGCAGCATACTTGCGGACTTTTGATGTATGCGCTAAGTTAACTAAACTTAATAAATATAAATTACCTAGGGGTCACCACCAATGAAATTGCTCGATAAGAAATAAATAAAATCTGATTGGCGAATGGCAAACCCCACTGTAATGTTACTTCACATAGCAAGAGATCAAAGGACTGCAATTAAGGCCACATACAGTGGAGCTAAGTGTGTGGAAATATGTTAGTACGACACTTAAATAGCAGGTAACAGGATAACTATTTTTGAACATTTATTACTGAAATGACTAACTCGGTTATTGTGTCAGTCATTCAAGTGTCACATTTTCAAAGCTAGTCATTTCTTGGCCTACAAATTCAAGGCCACTTCAGCATCCCGTTGTGGCCTACTTAACCATTTAATGGCTATAGTCCCAAAACAGAATTTATACAAGACTTCAGTGTTTACTAACTTATTCATATTACTATGGATATGATAGTGAACCTTTTAACACTCAAGCCAACCAAAAACAGCTTTTGCAGTGGCGGTCTTTGGAATTGTCCATTTGCAGACCAAGAAGACAATTTTTTTAAACTTACCCTTGAAATGACGGCCTCATTATCAAACCAGTCATTCCAGTGATAAATTTTCAAAATTAATTTCTTGGTCTGCAAATGAACATTTTCTATGAGAAAATTACTTAAATAAAATTTGTGGATTAAAGGGATTAATATGCGTAGAGCAAAAAGATGATTATATAAATTGTGTAATTATTTTTAATTGCAAAAATTAAACATTATTAGCCACACTTATTATGATATATATTGCATCATACCATCATTTACTAACACATTTTGGTGAATTTTGCAATTATGTAACAATTAATTTGTAACATTTATTACACATAACCATTCCTGCCCACCAACATCATTGATTGATGACCATCGTACTCCATCTATCATCTTAATGTTCCCATTTTGATTGGGACAAGCTAGACCTTACCCTTTCAACACTCCTCTCGATGTTAACTTTCAGAGTTAAAAATGTAAAATTGAAGACACACAAGTGATCTTATAACTATTGCTCAAAGCTGTTATTGTTGTGTCTTAGCTTGTGACCTCAAAATTGGCGCACACACACACACGCACGCACGCACAAGCATGCACGCACGCACGGACACACGCACAGCCTTTGGGGAGCGATAAGCAAGGTTCCACCAAATTTTGGAGAAGATCCCTACAGTAGAACCAAAGTTATTAAAAAATGTCTGAAGAACAACAAGATTAGCACTCCCAACACTCTCATTTACCCTTGTGTCTAGCGACTTGGGGAGCAACCTGCTATAAAACTAAGACTGTCATGTCAGATTCAGCAGACTATCGACAACCATAGCATTAATATAACACACCATTTAATGTTAAGCCGGTTGAATCTAGCCTCTATGTGGTCTTGAGAAATCCCTTTGGATACAAAGAGAAGACGATTTGTGGCAAATTATTACAGGAATGTCTCACTGGCTCGATAACCGAGTCATGCATTCCAGTAAGTAACAAATTAAAAAAAATAGTCCTCGCTTGGCCAGCAAATGTCAACATTCACTACAAGCAAACATTTTAATCTTCTTGACCACTTTTAGGCAATTAAAGCATAAACACTAACCCTTTGAACCCGAGATATCCGGCCTCAGTGGGAAAGTACATGTACCCGAAAGGCCAGATATCCGGCCTCAGTGGGAAACCACATGTACCCCAAAGGCTGGATATCTGGCCTCAGTAAGAAAGCACATGTACCCGAAAGGCTGGATATCAGGCCTCAGTGGGAAAGTATGTGTACCCCAAAGGCTGGATATCAGGCCTCAGTGGGAAAGTATGTGTACCCCAAAGGCTGGATATCTGGCCTCAGTGGGAAAGCACATGTATCTGAAAGGCTGGATATCTGGCCTCAGTGGGGAAGTACATGTACCCCAAAGGCTGGATATCCGGCCTCAGTGGGAAAGCACATGTACCCGAAAGGTCAGTAATCTGTCCCTAGTTCTAGTCCGGGAAATACCTATGATTATAGGCTGACATCATAAAAAAAAGCATATAATCGAGGTGGAAAGGTTCCTTATGGCAAAATGTGTATATATAAATTGCAGCGAGTAACCTCTTTAACTTCCTAATACTTTATAAACAAGTGTCTGGCAAACAGTAAATGACAAGTATTAATTGCTTATATACTTGCTGTTTAGAATCATGATGAATGATCCGTAATTACATTTTGGCAAGTAGATAATAAATTTGCCATAATTATATACCTTTCATCCTAAAGCTATGTCGACAACTCTTAACGAATAAACAATACAATGGGCTTTGGGCTCATAGCGCTACACACATGTTCATTATAGTCCTCTTAATATCAGGCTGGACAAAATGGCTGGACTGAGATGACTTTGAGAAATGTCCTTTCACAGACATCAGAAAACTTACCAACTGGTCGATGGTGTGGCTCAGTAAAAGTTGAAGCCAATGGACCTCTCCAGTTCATCCATCCATCATATGACATCATAATCAACTACGTGATGTGTAGGATGATGGCATAATCAATGACGTCATGAATGACGTAGATAAGTTTGTCACAAAAACATAATTGGTGACGGACTAAACATTGTTGTACGAATTGTATGTCTTTACTATTTAAAAAACATATTGTTGAATATTTTGAAACTAATTTGACTGGGCACTGTTCCTTAAATCAATGATGTTATTTAATGACGTCATGAATGACGTAGATAAGTTCATCACAAAGATATAATTGGTGACGGACTAAGCATTAATTGTTATATGAATTGTATGTCTTTACTATTTAATAAACATATTGTTGAATATTTTGAAACTAATTTGACTGGGAGCTGTTGCTGTCATAGGTTTAATTTACCTGTATAGTTTTCTGGAAATTAAGTCGCGGAGTTCAGGGATTGATCAATCACAACAAGAGGCCCAACGGGCCTGTGTCGCTCACCTGGAGCACTGGGCATATTTGTCGAAATTGTTGGTCGGTGGTTTAGGAGTATTCTTTTAAATGAGTTTGTGGGCATTTTTGCATGTCCAATATGGCCGCCAAACACGCTACATTTTGATTGGTCCACTTCTGCCATGTTTCTGACTAAGCTCCTTCCCTTGAACAAACTTTAATGGCACTCAGTGCCTAATAATATCTGCCAAATTTCGGCCCAATCCGCTCAGTGGTTCTGGAGTTGTTTTGGCAAAAAATAGGTTATCCAAGATGGCCACCAAACCATTTGGCCAATCAAGTTCTCTTGAACAAACTTGGTGCAGCTCTTGTCCCAGATGATATTTCATGTGTTTTGAATTGATCCCCCAAACGGTTTTGGAGAAGATCTTTAAAGACATTTCTAAAAATCGACCAAAATCCAAGATGTCACGAAAATACATTTTAAATTTCCCATTGCTTGAGTATGAGAGATTTTGGCGGGTAAATGATCCAAGATGGCTGCTAAACTGTTTATCCAACAGTCTCGAAAATGGCAAATTTGAAATCACAATACGCACAAAAATACATAAAACCAATTTTTGCCTCAAAATCAATCAAATGAAAAAATACATTATGTCCGCCAAACACGCTATATATTGATAGGTCCATAGCACCCTTTTTTTACAGATCAACTTCTCTTGAACAAACTTTAATGGCCCTTAGTCCCTAATCATATATCACAAATTTCAGCCTGATCAGCGGTTCTGGGGAACAAGTTATTTTTGCGAAAACGAGGTCATCCAAGATGGCCGCTGAACCATATGGTCAAACAAGTTCTCTTGAACAAACTTGAGTGAGTTCTTGCCCTAGATCATATTACACGAGGTCTGAATTGATCCCTGAAACGGTTTTAAAGAAGATTTTTAGACATTTATAAAAATCGGCCGAAATCCTAGATGGCCACCGGCCAAATTGACCGATCAGCATCGTTTGAACAAAATCAAATCTCTATGCCATAAGGATGCGTCCTGCCAAATATAATTCAAATCGGCCCCGTAGTTCTCAAGAAGAAGACATTTTAAATTTCCCATTGCTTTAGTATGGGAGTTTTTGGCGGGAAAATGAGCCAAGATGGCTACCAAACCGTTTATCCAACTGTTTCGAAAATTGCAAATTTGAGATCAGAATACCCAAAAACCTATATAAAACGAATTTCGGCCTCAAAATCCATCAAATAAAAAAATCCAATATGGCTGCCAAACACACTATATTTTGATTGGCCCACCGCGCCCATGTTTTTTGACGACTCAAGTTCTCTTGAACAAATCTTAATCGCCCTTCGTTGCTAATTATATATCACACATTTCGGCCTGATCGCTTCAGAGGTTCTGGGGAAGAAGTTGTTTTTGTGAAAATTACGTCATCCAAGATGGCCGCTGAACCATTTGGTCAACCAAGTTCCGTTGAACAAACTTGATTCAGCTCTTACCCTAGATCATATTTCGTGAGTTCTGAATTGATCCCTCAAACGATTTGGGAGAAGATTTTTAGACATTTCTAAAAATCGGCCGAAATCCAAGATGGTCGCCGGCCAAATTGGCCGATCGGGCTCGTTTGAACAACTTTGAATTTCTATGCCTTAAGGATGCTTCATGCCAAATATAATTAAAATTGGCCCAGAAGTTCTCGTGAAGAAGATATTTTAAATTTCCCATTGCTTTAGTATGGGAGCTATTGGCAGGAAAATGATCCAAGATGGCCACCAAACCGTTTATCTGACAGTTTCGGAAATTGCAAATTTGAGATCAGAATACCGAAAAACCTACATAAAACCAATTTCGGCCCCAAAATCCATCAAATAAAAAAATCCAATATGGCCGCCAAACATGCTATATTTTGATTGGCCCACGGCAGCCATGTTGTTTGACGGATCAACTTCTCTTGAACAGACTTTACTGGCCCTTAGTCTCTAATCATATCAGCCAAATCTCGGCCTGATCCCTTTAGCGGTTCTGGAGAAGTTATTTTCGCTAAAACTAGGTCAACCAAGATGGCCGCCAAACTATTTGACCAATTAAGTTCCCTTGAACAAGCTTGGTTGAGCTCTTGCCCTAGATCATATTTCATGAGGTTTCCTTCAATCCCTCAAGCGGTTTCGGAGAAGATTTTTAAAGAAGTTTCTAAAAATGGGTCAAAATCCAAGATGGCCACCGGCCTAATTGGCCGATCGGCTTCATTTGAACAACCTTGGACCCCTATACCCTAAGGATGCTTCCTGCCAAATATCATTGAAATTGGCCCAGCGGTTCTTGAGAAGAAGTCGTTTAAAGGAAAAGTTGGCGGACAGATGGATGGACGGACGAATGATGGACGGACAACGGACACACGACGGATGGTCGCCACGACATAAGCTCACTTGGCCTTTTAGGCCAGATGAGCTAACAAGGGAAAAGTGTGGGTGGAGCTTAGCTAGTGATGGGCGCAGCATAGCTATAACTAGATCTTTCCATTTAGCCCAATCTTTTATTTGTTAATATTAGTTTTCTTCAATATTCTCATAAATTAGCTTGCAGATATATGGATAAAAAAAAAAATATATATATATATATATATATATATTATATATATATATATATATATTTCTTGACCAAGTTTGCTTAATCCAATTGCCTATAGACTATTCAGTGATGGAAAATTCAAAATGAAAGAATACTCTGCTGCTAAAACGTCTAATGTAGACGGTAAAGCTCATGGATAAAATGCAATCGGGCTAATGAAATACTGGAATTATGCACCAAAGCCTTAGGTGATGGAAAATACCAGCGCAGTGGTCAATATTGAATAGTATATCTATTCCTAAATCCAGTGATCTGAGTGGCACAAACAGCTATAGCGGTATCATTCTGAGCTCCATGTACCCAAACCATAAATAGACTTATCATCAATAGAATAAAGCATGCAGTTGACTCACATCTTAGAATTTAAATCATAGTTAGAAGATCAACTAACTACATTTTGGACAAAGCATCAAACATGGCGAGGGACATTTTGTAGAAGCAAAACTATTACCAGCATTCAATGCTTTCAAGAAAGCCTTTGAATGCATCCATAGTGGCAAGATAATTGAAATAGGCCTACTGACAGTCTATAGCACAGAAATGTACAATAGTTGAGGCAGATTACAGATGCTACAATGAATTGGACAATTTAAAGATTTTTGGAAAATAGAACTAAAGCCAAATGCAAAGACCAAGATTTTAGCCTATACTCATATACTTGAGAATGTGAGACACAACACAATTCACAATTTTGCTCAAAGTACTGCAAATTTAAAGTACATGTAGCTATGATTACATGGACAAACAGTGATGAATGAGAAAGAGATTACGACCAGAATTGGCACTGGCCTGTAAGGCTTGCAAAACGAATGGTAAACATATGGAAAACTGCAGAGTCAAGATTTGTTTTTTTCGCATCAACAGTCAAGTCACTGCTTGTGAAGCATGGACAATAACAACAAACCAGCAAGAACTGGATGGACATATTGCGCATAGCCCTATAGATACATTGGCAAGAGCATGCATGTAGATCTATCAAACAAAGAACACAAGAGACCTAAAACCCTCTCCAAAATAATTAGATAGATAAAGAAGACTAAAGCTAGCAGGGGCCAGTTTTCGCAACTGAATTGGTTTGTGGTTGACCGATGCAGTCCGTGGTTCACGCATTTTGGCATTCCAGAAGTTGACGATTTACTGACTTGGTTCGTCAAACCAGTGACAGAGTTTTGATCTCGGTTCGTTGTTGATAATGTGTACTGGTTCGTAAATTTCAAGATGATGGTGCCCAGCTAAATTTTACAACTTATTTGAATGACGCGATCTCGGCAATAATTCTAGTGTATGCGGTTGTCTGCGATTCACATAGACTGAAATTAAAGTCTACATTGAATTACGATCAAATCAATTGCCACAGTTAACACAATTTAGAATGCTTGTGGGTTCAGAACATTGCCACGAAATTGCAATCGGCAAGCCTCGTCAATTTGCATAAATGCTGTTTTGGCGTTTCTGGTTCGTGGTTCCACGAACCAAGTAACTCGCGAAAACGAGCCCCTAGTCACTGTAAATATCCTGCATAGGAGGCAGTCTCAAATCTTGTGCTGTGGACCCGATTTCCTGGGAAGTAGAAGCGATGATGACTCTCAATAATGTATGTCAATATCAGCGTTATTGAGGGATATCTGAGCCTGGCCAAAACTGAAGTGCTAAATGGATGCATTTTGGACCATGCTGACTGACGACTCGCTATTCGGGATGACCTCCTGACATATGAACAAGGAAGGATAGGCTATTGTAGAAACAACAGGTCAGGTCAGGTCAAGGATTCATAGACCATATTTATAATCTGTTGTGTTAGAATTCACCTTTGCAGTTTATCTATCCATCATATGAATGTCATAATCAACTAAGTGACGTGTAGGCTGACATCATAATCATGATGTCATGAATGATTCCAAATAGTCCGTCTTTAATGGTTAATAGTCCAACACGTTGTACGAATTGTATGTCTTTGCTATTTAATAAACATGCTGTTGAATATTTTGAAACTCAAATTTGACATAGGCAGCAACAGCAAACACTCGAATTGGATTCAAAATATTCACCAGCTTACTGCATAGTTTTCTGGAAATGGATTGACAGGCCCAACATGAGCGTGGTGTGGTTGGAGCTTAGATAGAGATGGGCGGGGTATAGCTAAAACTGGAAAGGTCCATTGATGATGAACCATGAACACAACTAATTATACTTATATACATATGTAATGTTAACCTGTTATATGACTTCACTGGTCAAGATTGCTAAACAAAATTGAGACTGTGCCTTAGACTAGTGAATGAGCATAACTGCAGATTAATAGAAGAATGATCTTTGAAAATTTGATATCGGAGCTTGTCATTCCCGTGGTAAATTGGCAAGAATAGTCTTCAGACTTGACTTATACATTGGACATTCATTAATTAAGAATTCTGATTGTCTTGATCATAAACCCTTGACCATTAAAGGCAAAATTTGGTAGATAATTAATAAATGTTTGAGTTTGAAAACTCCTTTTGCTGTTTTGCAACTGTTTCTAATCCTCAGCCACAGTCCTCTGCATTAGCCCTAGCACGTACTTTTTGGTTCTACTATACCCAGCTTCTCTTAGATCTGTATGTATTTATTATTTCTATATAAATTAAAGAAGCAGCTTTATAACAAGAGGCCCAACAGGCCGGTATCACTCACCTGGACAATAGGCATTTCAACTAGAATGCTTTTTATCAACAAGATGGCCAGAAAACCATTTATCCGACAGTTTCGAAAATTGAAAATTTGAGATCAGAATACCCAAAAACACATAAAAACAATTTCGGCTTCAAAATCCATCAAATAAAAAAATCCAATATGGCCACCAAACATGCTATATTTTGATTGGCCCACGGCAGCCATGTTTTTTGATGGATCAACTTCTCTTGAACAAACTTTAATGGCCCTTAGGCCCTAATCATATCTGCCAAATTTTGGCCCGATCCCTTCAGCGCTTCTGGAGAATAAGTCATTTTCACTACAACTAGGTCAACCAAGTCCCTTGCCATAAATCATATTTCATGAGGTTTGCATCAATCCCCCAAGCCGTTTCTGAGATTTTTAAAGACGTTGCCTAAAATCGGCCCAAATCCAAGATGGCCGCCGGGTTCATTTGAACAAACTTAGATCTCTATGCCTTATGAATGCTTCCTCCCAAATACAATTGAAATCGGCCCAGTGGTTCTTGAGAAGAAGTCGTTTAAAGAATTCCCCATTGCTTTACTATGGGAGCCTCTGGTGGGAAAACAAACCAAGATGGCAGCCAAAGCGTTTATCCGACAGTCTCGAAAGTGGCATATTTGAACTCGCCACACTGATAAGCATATACACAACTCAATTTTCGCCATCAAAATACATCAAATACAAAAAAGCCAATATGACCTAGAAACGCTGAATTTTGATTGGTTGATGGCGGCCATGTTTTTTAACGAACAAACTTCCCTTGAACAAACTTGAAAGGCGCTTGGTCCCTAAGCATATTTACAAAATTTCAGGTCTATCCCTTCAGCGGTTCGGGAGGTCGTTTTCGCGAAAACTAAGTCATCCAAGATGGCCGTCAAGCAAATCAGCCAATCAGGTTGCCTTGAACAAAGTTGGGTCTACCGCTGCTACTGATGAGGTGTTATGAGGTTTGAATCAATTCCTCCAGCGGTTTCGGAGAAGATTTTTTTAAGTGTTTCTAAAAATCAGCCATTTTGGCTGATGGCCATCTTGGATTTTGACCGATTCGCTTCGTTTGAACAATCTTAGATCTCTATGCCCTATGATATAATATAATTGAAATTGGCCGAGTGGTTCTTGAGAAGAAGTCGTTTAAAGAATTCCCCATTGCTTCACTATGGGCCCATTGCTTTACTATGGGCCCATTGCTTTACTATGGGAGCCTTTGGCGGGAAAACAAACCACGATGGCAGCCAAACCGTTTATCCGATAGTCTCAAAAGTGGCATATTTGAACTCGCCACACTGATAAGCATATATAAAGCAATTTTCGTCATCAAAATACATCAAATACAAAAAAGCCAATATGACCAACAAACGCAAAATTTTGATTGGTTGATGGCGGCCATGTTTTTTTAATGTATGAACTTCCCTTGAACAAACTTGAATGGACCTTGGTCCCTAAGCATATTTACCAAATTTCAGACCTATCCATTCTGCGGTTAGGGAGAAGTCATTTTCGCGAAAACTAGGTCATCCAAGATGGCCACCAGGCAAATAGGCCAATCAGGTTGCCTTGAACAAACTTGGGTCTACCGTTGCAATAGATGATGTGTTATGAGTTTTGAATCAATTCCTCCAGCGGTTTCGGAGATTTTTTAGTGTTTCTAAAAATCAGCTATTTTGGCCGGCAGCCATCTTGGATTTTGGCTGATCGGCGTCATCTGAACAAACTTGAATCTCTATGCCCTAGGGATGCTTCCTGCCAAATATAAGTGAAATCGGCCCAGTGGTCCTTGAGAAGAGGTCGTTTTAAAGGAAAACTTGACGGACGGATGGATGGACAGACACATGACGGACGGTCGCCACGACATAAGCTCACTTGGCCTTTCAGGTCAGGTGAGCTAATAATGAGAATGGCGGCCCTAAACTACAGCTTTGTAACTGATGCATTGCCACTGTTGCTACATTGCCACTGTTGCTGTATTTCTGCTAGAAAGAAGCCGCATGGCTGTTGACAGGTTCCTCTGCATTTCTGACTCAACACTGTTACCTAATGCCACCCACTGAATACTGCCTCAATGTCAATGTATTGACACCAAAATTGTGGCGGAATTACAGCCTTAATTGGCATAATGGAAACTGCAGCTTGCTACTGCTAACAGAAACAGGTTGTTAGTAAAAAATGTTCTGCTGAATACTTTTAACATAATTGGTCTGGAAGACAGCATTAGGATTTTATTTTGTAAACAATTACGTTATTTCTAAACTGTACAACTGCTTCTCAACTGGAATTTTGGTACGAGCAATGGCCTAAAAATTTAAAGGATCCTGGTAGATGTCAATTCTAGGTAATACAGATTAACGCAATTCGATGTACCCTACCCATGGCTTCTGCATAAACATTGCGCAGTAGATGGTGACCTAATTCACAAGGGTATCTCAAGACAAGATAAAGAGTTCCCGCATTGCATATCTGTGCAAGCACGCACGCACACACAAACATATGCACACGCACCCGCCCAAGCATGCACGCACGCACACGCACACGCATGAAGTTACTGCATTTAGGGACCACAAACTGATGCATGCATGCATGCATGCACGGTGACCACATGCATGGACGCGCGCACACGCGTGCCCACCCCCATACACACACACGCTCACGCACACGCACACGCACAAGCACGCGCACACACGCGGGTCATTCACATTTTAGGCAAGGTGTAAATGTTTTTCTTAACCTTTTCACTGATGAATTCCCCATATCTCATTTTCAAGACAACCATACATGAAAACTATTGAATATTTTGAAATTAATTTGACTGGAAGCTGTTGCTGCCTTAGGCAGCAACATCTTCCAGTCAAATTAATCCTAAAATATTCAACAGAATAAGTTTTATATCATAAAGAATTTACTTTTTCAGGTATTTGTCAGTGAAAGGGTTAATGTACTGTACACTAAAGATCAAGCACAATGTGTTTGTTTTTAGTGAACATGATTTATTACTTTACATAGCATGTATCAGCACAAGCACTGAGCCACCTCCACATGAAACTGTCAGCATTTGCCAGAGACATGATTGCCCTACAATTACCAATGTAAGATTAGAAATACATGCAGTTGTTATGGCAGTTAAGGATCATCTGCAGTTTTGGATCACTATCTTAATCATCAATCACATTCCTTGGAAGTACACGTAGGCTTTGATTTAATATTTTGCTACATGTTTGTCAATAACTTTAGATAACCAAAAAGCATAGAAATGTGCATCTCAATTGAGTTCATCACTTTTACTTTTAATTTAATGATCCCGCATATTTACTCATTGAAATAATTGTTATTTCCCAAAAACAATCACAGATATTCATTTCATGTAATTTATACCTATAATACCAATTATTTAAATCTAATGGCGATCGTTAGATGACGTGCCGTACTGTTCAGTAGTTCTGAATCAAACATAGAATTTCATATTTAGCAAGAAGGCATACTTTGCACTGACTCCATTCCTCAGCATTGGTACAGCATGTCAGGCCAATCGTGAGCAAGCTATGGAGACATTTGTTTTTCCCATTCTTGTTTTTGGCCTTGCCAGAACATGACAATGGGATGATTGGTTTAGAAAACATTCTTTAACTGACAGTTAACTGGCGTAATCCGGAACTACCCAAAGTGATCCAGAACTGCAGTATTCAGTCGACTCATTGCTTTTGTGAAATTGTTCGAAGGGCAAAGGTCAAACTAAATCTTTTTTTATATTTGCATAAAGCACAAATGCATGTCGTCAAAATAAACATATTAGATTTAAAATATTTTATAAATAAATTTGAAGTAAATAATTTTTTAACTAGTCATCTGAAACTGCCTGAAATACTTATGTTAGCTAGTGGGTACAGTCAGATCATTCACATTATCTATCAGTCTGTCTTTGTCACTGCCCTTCCATCTAACTACATGTACATGTGTACCAAGCTTCCAACATGCTAGCCTGCCTCAGCCACACCCTGCCTACAATTTTTCGGCATGCCAACTGCCCTTTATGCTCTGTCCCCCAGTTCATCTTAACCCAGTCTACAAACATAACCGTCCATACTCCTCTATCCCTCATTATCACAACAGGTTTCTTAGATATCTCTTACCAAATATCAGCGGTCTCAGCTTCCTCAGGCAGCGAAACTTTTTCTCAACGGCTAATCAACTGCAGTTTTGCTGTTCGGAATCAGTTATCGCTTCCTCACCTCTGCTCTACACATGATGCAGCTTATAGGTCTGTCATGAACTTTTAAAAGTCAACCACTTATCTGTATGGGTTTTCTGGAAATGGAGATCTAAGGGTTCGATCGATCTCATCATGGGCAAAGCATGGGCGGAGCTTAGCCAGAAATGGGCGGGGCATAGATGATTCATCCATTGCTCTGCCGTACACACTGGTTTCTTACATTTGTTTATGGATCAATCAGATTGGAGGTAACTCAGAAAATAGTAAATATGTCTAGATAGTCCCCAAAAATAGTGGTGCCAGTGTGCTGCGAACCCCCTTGCAGCCTCAAAGAACAAAGCCTACCCGAGCTGAGCGCTGAACAAAAATAATTTATAGAGCCGATATCAAACGAATTAATCCGTTGCTGACATCACTATGATTATGCAACGCAACAGCGCCCGGGCCTACTAAATACTCTGGCATTCTGTGAAATTTTAAAGTTCTGTTTATGTTTGCAATTTTAATATTTGAAAAATTCATAATTTGCATCTTTTTGACTATTACATGGTCGTATTTATAAGAAATGCTGTTCAAGCGCGAGTATTGCCACACCAGAACCGTTTTATCCACACACTACTGTATAATTAAATTTTGAGATTTACCAGGTAGGCTTATTGGGTTTTTAAGAAACACGAACATTAAATGGCAACAGCATTATTCCAGTGGTAAATGTTCAAAATTACTCTTCTCTTGTTCAGCAAATGGACATTTCTCAAGGCTGCTACAAAAGCTGTTAGCCATTTTTGGCCGGCTTGAACGCTAAAGGGTTAACCCTTTAATGGTCAAATTTGGTCAAGAGAATCTAAATATTTTCTTATTGAATGTCCATTTACAGGACAAGAGAATACAATTTTCGAAAATTTATCACTGGAATGACTGGCTCGGTTATCGAGCCAGTCATTCCTGTGGTAAATTTTCAAAAATTGTATTCTCCTGGCCTGTAAATGGACATTCCACAAGACCATAGCAGAGGCTGGTTTTGGCCGGTATGACCATTAAAGGGTTAATCACCTGATTTACTGGTGCTTTATCACTGCTCTATCCTGTAATGTAGCGCAAGTCATCACTATATCTTAAATAACATGTACTGG
This sequence comes from Chaetoderma sp. LZ-2023a, assembly GCA_034401795.1. Lineage (NCBI taxonomy): Eukaryota > Metazoa > Mollusca > Caudofoveata > Chaetodermatida > Chaetodermatidae > Chaetoderma > Chaetoderma sp. LZ-2023a. The sequence continues at coordinate 83,980,771 of CM067373.1, read as the reverse complement.
CATGACTAGTAACACACACACACGCACGCACGCACGCACGCACGCATGCACACACACGCACACACGCACACGTCCAACTCTCAGACACAACTCCACACATTTAGAATACCACTCTATGTATGCCAGCCATCCCATCTTTTATCCATACATGTCACACCAGCTCTATGCACAAATTGTATCCCCTTTAATGCTTATCATCTCTGATCTCAATATTTTATCACTTACTGCGTCAATAGCAAAGAAACTGCTGTACATTTTTCAACAATTTTGATGGATGGTGTTGCTGTCTATGACACTGAACACCAGCTCATCTTTCAACTGAAATTAATGGTCAACTTTCATCAAGCAATTGTAAGATTCTTAGATTTCCCCAAGACCTCACTGCAGTCTTTCAAGCCTCAGGCCAAGTGTAATTATGGTATCTGGTAAGAATGAGACTGAACCCAACAGGCTTCTCAGGCTCAGTTAAACAGAGACAAACAGTCTACTGCTAAATTTTCAAAGATACTATTCTGTTGGGCTGTAAATGGATATTACGCTCAAGAATATCACTGAAGCAATTTTTGGTTGACTACACCATTATAGCGTCAATTTCATTATCTGGTCAAGAGGCCATCTGTGGACTAGGCCAGAATTATATCCCAATCATCCAATCAAACCAACACCACCAACTCACGCAATATAATAACAAGAGGCCCAAGGGGCCTGTGTCGCTTACCTGAAGCACCATCATTTTTTGTCCAAATTGTTGGTGGGTGGTTTAGGCTTGCACGATTACGCGATTAAATCGAAAACTGCGATTATTTTTTAAATCGTGAATTTATATGATTAAAAATTAAATAATCGAATAATCGTGAATAATTCTACAGCATAAAATATTTCAAAACCTACCTTTTAATTATTCTTTATTGCGATCGGTCACGGAAATTTACATTTTGCTCAGCGAATGCATGCCCATTTGTAGGCCAAGAGAATCGAGCCATTCATTCAACTGCTACATTTTCAAAAATAATCTCTTGTCCTGCAAATCGACCTTTCTCAACATCATTGCAGCTTTCGTCATTGGTATGCTTTTTTGCTGTTATAACTGGGTAATTTGTATTCAAGCTGGTTAATCGAGTAATCGCGATTATTATTAAATAATCGATCGTGATTACTGAAGGCAATAATCGCGCAAGCCTAGGGTGGTCTAGTAGTCGTTTAAATGAGTTTGTGGACATTTTTGGAAGTGCAATATGGCCGCCAAAGATGCTACATTTTGATTGGCCCACGGCGCCCAGGTTGTTTTTTTGATGGATCAACTTCCCTTGAACAAACTTTAATGCCCCTTACTCCTTAATCATACTGCCCAAATTTCAGCCTGATCCCTTCAGCGGTTCTGGAGTTGTTTTCGGGAAAACTAGGTGATCCAAGATGGTTGCTGAACCATTTGGTCAATCAAGTCCTCTAGAACAAACTTGGCTTACCTCTTTGCCTAGATGAAGATTCCTCAAGCGGTTTCGGAGAAGATTTTCAAAGACATTTCCTAAAATCAGCCGAAATCAAAAATGGCCACTGGGCAAATTGGCTGATCGGGTTCATTTGAACAAAATGAAATCTCTATGCCATAAGGATGCTTCCTGCCAAATATAATTCATATCGGCCCAGTAGTTCTTGAGAAGACATTTAAAATTTCCCATTGCTTTATTATGGGAGCTTTTGGCGGGAAAATGATCCAAGATGGCTGCCAAACCGTTTATCCGACAGTTTCGAAAATTGCAAATTTGGGATCAGAATACCCAAAAACCTAAATAAAACGAATTTTGGCCTCAAAATCCATCAAATAAAAAAATCCAATATGGCTGCCAAACACACTACATTTTGATTGGTCCACCGCGGCCATGTTTTTTTACGAAGCAACTTCTCTTGAACAAACATTAAACGCCCTTAGTTGCTAATTATATATCACACATTTCGGCCTGATCACTTCAGCGGTTCTGGGGAAGAAGTCGTTTTTGTGAAAACTATGTCATCCAAGATGGCCGCTGAACCATTTGGTCAATCAAGTTCCCTTGAACAAAGTTGATTCAGCGCTTACCATAGATCATATTTCGTGAGTTTTGAATCGATCCCTCAAATAGTTTGGGAGGAGAACATTTTTAAAGACATTTCTAAAAATTGGCCGAAATTCAAGATGGTCGCCGGTCAAAATTGGTCGATCAGGTTCGTTTGAAACAAACTTGAATCTCTATGCCGTAAGGATGCTTCATGGCAAATATAATTGAAATCGGCCCAGCAGTTCTCGAGAAGATATTTTAAATTTCCCATTGCTTTAGTATGGGAGCTTTTGGCGGGAAAATGATCCAAGATGGCCGTAAAACCGTTTATCTGACAGTTTCGAAAATTGCAAATTTGAGATCAGAATACCCAAAAACCTACATAAAACCAATTTCGGCCTCAAAATCCATCAAATAAAAAAATCCAATATGGCCGCCAAACATGCTATACATTGATTGGCCCACGGCGGCCATGTTTTTTGATGGATCAACTTCTCTTGAACAGACTTTACTGGCCCTTAGTCCCTAATCATATCTGCCAAATTTCGACCTGATCCTTATGTGGTTCTGGAGGTTATTTTTGCTAAAACTAGGTCAACCAAGATGGCCACCAAACTATTTGACCAATTACGTTCCCTTGAACAAATTTGGTTGATCTCTTGACCTAGATCATATTTCATGAGGTTTCCTTCAATCCCTCAAGCGGTTTCGGAGAAGATTTTTAAAGCCGTTTCTAAAAATCGGCCAAAATCCTAGATGGCTGCCAGCCTAATTGGCCGATCGGCTTCATTTGAACAAACTTGGATCCCTATGCTGCCCTCAGGATGATTCCTGCCAAATATAAATGAAATTGGCCCAGCGGGTCTTGAGAAGAAGTCGTTTAAAGGAAAAGTTGACGGATGGACGGACGGACAACGCACGGTCGCCACGACATAAGCTCACTTGGCCTTTCAGGCCAGATGAGCTAATAATATCTCAACATGTCAACCCCACCTCGCCCTCACCTTCCACCACCACCAGCTCCCCCAACCACCAGCTCCCCCCATATGCATATAACCAATATGTCATCATGACAATTAATGATACCTTTCTACCCATCCTTTCACCTATAAAGCACTTGTTAACTGGACCCTGCCCCACCAGTAACCCATCAACCATGTTCTCTACCACACCCTATCTACCTCTACTATACAGACATCACCAGACATCATCCTTATACACCAAGTACCCAGTCACGAAAACCTTATCCTGAAACCACCACTCCCTCTCCACTCCCCACCACCAGATCAGCATTTACACAGACATATCATCACTTTCATTTATAAAATGTTCTGTATGTTTTTTTCGAGGGGGTATTTTCGGAGCACTTGCATGCAGTTGATCTATGCGTTGTCTCCTCCATTGATTTGTGCCAGGGATACAGCACAGTTAAAAAATAAGTTAAAATGTTTACCGCACAAAAACAAAAACATGTTATTTAGTAAATGTTCTGTTGAATATTTTGAACATAATTGGATTGGAAGTCATTGCTGCCTTAGGCAGCAATGACTTCCAATCCAACTATATTCAAATTATTCAATAATACATTTTATTTTGTTTTGGAAACATGTTAAGTTATTTCTAAAGTGCACTATAGCTCTTTATCACTCCGCCCGACTTATTGCCATGTCTTACACAGCTGCTGCACAAAAACAGCGTGGGAAAATGATGTGAGGAATAAGCTCCCAACCTGCCTAGAACATTCACTTTCTGAAGCATATTAAAACATGCAGGCTTATGATCTCTCTGCACCTAATGAGGCCAGATCCCATATCGGAAAGTATGGATTTGGAGGCCGCTTGAGGGCGGCAAAAATTTGCTCCTTTGCTTTTTCCAAGCTGGAAATTAAGGCTTGAGGATATTAAAATTTTACCAGGAATACATTGCAGCAAAATCTGACTGAAAACTGAGACATTTAGAATGACAAGGTCTGTTCAGATGGTGAGGTCTGTTCAAATGGGGGAGGTGACTTTCAGATGGGGGAGGTCTGTTAGCCCTTTAAAACTCATATCAGCCAAAACTGGCTTCAGCAGTGGTCTTGGGCAATGTCCATTTACAGAACAAGAAGACTATTTTTGAAAATTTACCACTGGATTGACTGGCTCGATAACTGAGACAGTCATTGCAGTGGTAAATATTAAAACAAGAGGCACAAGGGGCCTGTGTCGTTCACCTGGAGCATTAAGCATTTTTGTCACAATTGTTGGTGGGTGGTTTAGGAGCAGTCCTCTAAATGAATTTGTGGACATTTTTGCAAGTCCAATATGGCCGCCAAACACTCTACATATTGATTGGTCCACTGCAGCCATGTTTCTGACGTAGCGCCTTCCCTTGAAAAAACTTTAATGGCACTCAGCGCCTAATCATATCTCCCAAATTTCGGCCCAATCCGCTCAGTGGTTCTGGAGTCATTTTCGCAAAAATTAGGTTATCCAAGATGGCCACCAAACCATTTGGCCAATCAAGTTCCCCTGAAACAAACTTGGTGCAGCTCTTGCCCTAGATGATATTTCATGCGTTTTGATTTGATCCCCCCAAGTGGTTTTGGAGAAGATGTTTAAAGACATTTTAAAGTGGCCAGTTTTTTTGACGGATCAACTTCTCTTGGACAAACTTTAATGGCCCTTAGTCCTTAATCATATATCACAAATTTTGTCCTGATCGCTTCAGCGGTTCCGGGGAAGAAGTCGTTTTTGCGAAAATGAGGTCATCCAAGATGGCCGCTGAACCATTTAGTCAATCAAGTTCCCTTGAACAAACTTGAGTCAGCTCTTATCATAGATCATATTTCATGAGGTCTGAATTGATCCCTCAAACGGTTTTGGAGAAGATTTCTAAAGACATTTCTAAAAATCAGCTGAAATCCAAGATGGCCGCTGGCCAAATTGGCTGATCGGGTTCGTTTGAATCTTTATGCCTTAAGGATGCTTCCTGCCAAATATAATTGAAATCGACCCAGCAGGTCTCGAAAAGAAGACATTTTAAATTTCCCATTGCTTTAGCATGGGAGCTTTTGGCGGGAAAATGATCCAGGATGGCCGCCAAACCATTTATCCGACAGTTTCGAAAATTGCAAATTTCAAATCAGAATACCCAAAAACCCATATAAAAACAACTTCAGTCCAAAGTCCATCAAATAAAAAAATCCAATATGGCCGCCAAACATGCTATATTTTGATTGGCCCACGGTGGCCATGTTGTTTGACGGGTCAACTTCTCTTGAACAAACTTTCCTGGCCCTTAGTCCCTAATCATACCTGCCAAATTTTGGCCTGATCCCTTCAGCGGTTCTGGAGAAGTCATTTTCGCTAAAACTAGGTCAACCAAGATGGCCACCGAACCATTTGATCAATCAAGTTCCCCTGAACAAACTTGGTTGAGCTCTTGCCCTGGATCATATTTCATGAGGTTTCCTTCAATCCCTTCAAGTGGTTTCGGAGATTTTTAAAGACGTTTCTAAAAATCGGCCAAAATCCAAGATGGCCACCAGCCAAATTGGCAGATCGGCTTTGTTTAAACAAATTTGGATCCCTATGCCCTAAAGGATGCTTCCTGCCAAATATAACTGAAATCGTCCTAGCGATTCTTGAGAATTCGTTTTAAAGGAAAAGTTGACGGACGGGCGGACGGATGACGGATGGTTGCCACGACATAAGCTCACTTGGCCTTTCAGGCCAGGTGAGCTAAAAATAGTCTTCTCATGGGCCGCAGATTGATATTTTATATGAACAAATTTGAGGGTTAAATGGTTAAGATGGCGAAAATTCTTTCATAATTACAAAAAAAAACCACATGTGACCGAATTTTTTTTGTCTTTAAAAATTAATCAATCAAGGATTTAATAAATCACACTTAAATTAAAGACAAGCATTTTACATAAAAACTAATTTACTCCTATAATGTTCATTAGATCACCAGCAAGTGATATTAAAAGCAGTACCCACAAATTAAAGATATACGAGTAGATCATCTATGATTACAGGCAAGCATACAGCCAGAACTTTTTGGTAAAAGATCAGAAATTAATGGAAATGGAATTTAAACCGTTAATGGTCAAGATTTGAAAATTAAAAATCTTTCAGAGTAAATGTCGTTTTGTAGGCAAAGTGAATTAAATACTATCTTTGAAATTTTACTACTAAAATGTCTAGCTCTGTTCATGAAATAATCTCTTGCCATACAAATGGATATTCCTCAAGACCACTGCAAGGTTACTTTTAGCCAGCTTGGCCATTAAAACATAAATGTTTATTACCCATATGGTTACAGTGATAATTGTGCCAAAAGCAGCTACAATCCCGTATGGATATAGAAGTATGTACCAAGTTAGACTAACACAAAAACGAGAAATTGTTTCCAAGAATTTGCGAGTCTGTCAGCCACTACAACAGCAATCAGAAACATGTCCATAATGCGAATGTGTCAGAAGTGCATTTACGTGTAACAAACCTATCTTAAATTGACACGCTCAGTTCTGAACAGACCCGCTCATAATTGAATTTCGCTGACAATGTGAACATTCGAGCAGCGTGCGGCAACAAAAAAACTAATCAATTGGCAGTCAGAAAAATAAAGCTTTCCAGAAAGCCAAGAACCTGTTCAAACTCTGGAGACAACCCATGAATGAGTCTGCAGAGAAACAAGAGCACTTTGGCAAGTATCTTTTCCGTGTAATCAGTAGTTTATTTGACACTCAACGAAATGGATGCTTACATTTTGGCACAGATTGAACAAACGTTTTCCCGCTAATTTCCGGCAAGCCTGCAGAAGAACAAAGAATGTCTTTGAAAGATTTCATGTGTCACGCACTTTCAAGTTACAAAGGGTATATTGGCAAACACAAAACAGCCCTTACACACACAACACATTTTTCTGAAACTTGAGTATGGTAATTGGGGGGGAGGGGTGCTCAAGTTTCTACACTAACTAGTTTCAAGATTTCAACATAATTTCTGACACAGCGAAAGCACTAAGTCTAATTTACTCTGCAGTACAGCTCATAAACAAGTTAACATGTTTCCAAAAAAGAAATGAATTAGTTTCAAAGCACTCAACAACTTTTCAGCATGTTAATCTTGAAATGGACCTTCCCAGTTTTAGCTGTTAGCACATGGAAATTGAAGCCGCACGTTGCCAGTGCGTCAATAAAATAAAAAATACATATACTGCCGTGCTGGAGTCAGAGTACAATAGGCGTAAAAGCCTAGGATTGAATTGTGGCAGGTGCATCCACAGATAGTCCCATATGAATCGTCAGTGTGTCAGTATATCAGACATGTGAAAGCTGGTCAGCCAATCCTTGACTTTAGTCTTGGTGCGGTGGTCCAGTGGAAAGATGCCTGGTTGCTGATGCTATGCAGAGTTGCAGAATGGCGGTTCGATCCCCCGACCGGGAGATGGTGATCAACAAATTAAACTAATGGGTGCATGACTGTCGGCTAAGTTAGCACATGGAAATTGAAGCCGCATGTTGCCAGTGCGTCAATAAAATAAAAATACATATACTGCCAGAGCCGTGCTGGAGTCAGAGTACAATAGGTGTACAAAGCCTAGGATTGAATTGTGGCAGGTGCATCCACAGATAGTCCCATATGAATCGTCAGTGTGTCAGTATATCAGACATGTGAAAGCTGGTCGGCCAATCCTTGACTTTAGTCTTGGTGCGGTGGTCCAGTGGAAAGATGCCTGGTTGCTGATGCTATGCGGAGTTGCAGAATGGCGGTTCGATCCCCCGACCGGGAGATGGTGATCAACAAATTAAACTAATGGGTGCATGACTGTCGGCTAAGTTAGCACATGGAAATTGAAGTCGCATGTTGGCAGTGCGTCAATAAAATAAAAATACATATACTGCCAGAGCCGTGCTGGAGTCAGAGTACAATAGGCGTAAAAGCCTAGGATTGAATTGTGGCAGGTGCATCCACAGAGTCCCATATGAATCGTCAGTGTGTCAGTATATCAGACATGTGAAAGCTGGTCGGCCAATCCTTGACTTTAGTCTTGGTGCGGTGGTCCAGTGGAAAGATGCCTGGTTGCTGATGCTATGCGGAGTTGCAGAATGGCGGTTCGATCCCCCGACCGGGAGATGGTGATCAACAAATTAAACTAATGGGTGCATGACTGTCGGCTAAGTTAGCACATGGAAATTGAAGCCGCACGTTTCCAGTGCGTCAATAAAAATACATACATACATACATACATAGTCTATACACTCTTCTTGCCTCATTCTGAGACATAGCATTCAAGTGAATTACTATGGATCTCATCCTTAGAGAGAGTATGGAGATACCTGAAGAAGCCTTCAGTCACTCTGTAACCACAATACCCAGCAAACATTGGCTATAAAAAATTCATCCTACTACGCTTCCCTTCAGAGAAGGAAAGAGCAATAGTAATGCAAGGAGGTAGGTTGTAATGTAGTAACAACTAGCTACGCTCCACCCACATTCCGATCAAGTTGGGATCGATCGATCCGTGAACTCTGTGACTATTAATATCCAGAAAACTATACAGGCAAGTTGTTGAATATTTTGAAACTAGTAAGCATTTAAGATGGACTAAATCGAGTCATTCATGATGTAATGATCATGATGTCATCCTACACGTCACATAGTTCATTATGACATCATATGATGGATGGATAAACTGGAAAGGTCAATTAAGACTGCTATTTCAAGGGCTACCAGATACGTTTAAAACAGAAACCTACACATGCAGATTCATCTACGTAATGTACTCCAAGGAGAAGCTAATTAAGTTATCGACTGACCCATCAGAAATCGGCAGGCATGCACACAGTCTCCTGGTTGGCAAGATGTATGGATGGGTGGGCAGACAAAAATGATATTAAAAGTAATGGGCTTCTTCCTAGCCCATAATGGCCAACATACATGCATACCCCAAGTAGAAGCTAAGTTATCGAAGTTATTGAACTAAAACCAAATAAAATATCTCCAGCCCATGGATGGAGACACGAAAGAAAGGAACAAGACAATTCACCTGCTTTCGCAAAGCATGGGTGCGAGTGACTTGGGGATAATAGCAATGAAACCAAGTTCTATTATGTCAGCCCTTTTTTCATTTGCATTTAGAAAAGACGATTTCTTTGACGACGTGTAGCCTGTACAGTACAGCTCATAAATATGTTAACATGTTTTCAAAACAAAAAAAACAAGTTACCGGTAGTAATAGTATAATTTTGAAAAAGATGTAATAAATGTTCTGTTGAACAATGGCGTCTGATCAAATTACGTCCAAACCATTCAGAAGTACGATTTATTTTGCTACGGAAACATGTTAAGTTATTTGTTAGATGCACTGTACTCTGCTGCGTTCACTAACATGATAGAGCGGTGAAATGATGTACTCGGTCGTCGTCTTTATTTCTTTATTTCCCTAGTGGCGTCGGATGTTTTCATCTTCGAATGCGGTCAAGTCTTTGAAGATAAAGAGTCAATTTCTGATCGGCTAATTGAAACACGGCTGCTTTTGTCGCTCTGTGGAATTACAGCCCTGTCGTGATTTGGCAGAATTTGAATTGGACATGAACACAAAAGACACATTGCAAAGAATTTTTTAATAATTTGGACAGAATTGTTGGCATTGCGCATATCGACCAAGGCAATTGCTGTATATAGCAACACTGTGAATGACAACAGTTTTATGGCTAAATGCGAATATAAACAAAACCACAAATGGATTAGCTTACTTTAAGTGTCATGATTGCAACACACCAAAATGAAGATCATAGAGGCCAATACTATATACCATTCAGTTTGGTTTGATTTAGAGACAGAGTTGATCAAATGCAAAAAGCAAAGCATTCAATTTCAATGGCTTTAGGTGGTTGTAATCATGTTGAGTTACAAAATAATTATATTCAACAGCTTCCTGTATGTGTGTTTTCCACAACACATTTCCAAACTATAGAAGGCAACAGTGACTGGATGTGTATACCGAAGCAGATAAGACTTGTTTTTTCTGATTGGTTGAAAAGAAAATTGTGCCAGCCTTCATTGGCAGTAGAAATTTATCAATCTTTAGCTACTAAAGCTTGAATACATGTACATGTATCTTTTATTGTTAACGGACCTTTCCAGTTTATCCATCCATCCAGTTTATCCATCCATCCAGTCTATCCCTTCCATCATATGTCAAAATCATTAAATCATGAATGACTTGATTTAGTCCATCTTAAACGCTAATTAATAGTCTGACACAGTGTATGAAATGTATGCCCTTACTATTTAATAAATATTGACAAATATTTTGAAACAAATTTGAGTGGGCGCTGTTGCTGCCTTAGACACACCAACAGTACTCAGTCAAATTAGTTTCAAAATATTCAGCAGCTTACCTGTAGTGTTCTGAAAATTGATAGTCGGGGGAATTCAGGGATCTATCGATCGCAACATGAGCGAGGTGTGGGTGGAGTTTAGCCAGAGACGGGCGGGCATAGCTAAAACTGGAAAGGTCCATTGGCATGATAAAAAGCTACAATTAAGAACACCACTGCTGCTGAATGAACCACTTAACCCTTTAATGGTCATACTGGCCAAAAATGCCCTCTGCTATGGTCTTGTGGAATGTCCATTTACAGGGCAAGAGAACACAATCTTTGAAAATTTACCACTGGAATGACTGGCTCGATAACTGCGCCAGTCAGAGCCAGTCATTCCGGTGATAAATTTTCAAAAATTGTATTCTCTTGGCCTGTAAATGGACATTCAATAAGAAAATAATTAAATTTTCTTAACCAAATTTGACCAGTATAACAACCTAAAAGAAGCAGGACTGACTGGGCATCAAAAAGAACCTGTGGGAGCTAATGACTCTGCCCTGTGGACACTCAAACGATACAGTGGCCAAAGACTAAGAACTGAGTGCAAATGTACATGATATTTTCGCTATTACAGATGCAGAATACATCTCACATCATCATCAAATCATTGGGACCGCATGAAGGAACAGAAATTACGAAAGCTGATGTGTAGAAAATATGAAGGCGGGTTACTGTCTGGACATCTATTGGGAGCAGTTGTGGGGGCCCCTATTTCCAAACCAGCGTTGAGTAGGTCACCAAGTCGAATGGACTGCTTTGTGGCGTTTTGAATATTGCTTCAACGACACACGTAATGCTACTTGATAGATTCTTCACTCTCCCTCCCTCCCATACAATGAGATTGTGAGGTTCTCAGAGTAACATATTAATAGGTTCCCCTGATTGTTCAGGTTACTGGGCCAGTACTGGATAAATTCACAGTTTCACACATCCGGGAATTTTGAGACCGGCTGCCATTAAAGTGGGGGGCAAACTTACTACATGTACATGGTAAAGCGGAATGTCCATAGTAACGCACTGTTTAAATCTTACATGAAGCTCAAACCATAAAATCATGTATCTGAGAATCTGTAAAAATCCTGCCCAGTACCAGAAAAAAAATATCAAATCATGAGTGAATTTTGCAACATAGTAAAGAAAATGTAGTTAAGGTTTCATGGCCCATTGCTCATAATGTTAAATTAGCCCCTCCAAAAATGGTGTCGCTCCCAGGGGGTTATGGGAAATTTGATTGCGATGATGTCATCTCGATTCTATGAATACTGGGCCATTACATCCCAGTAACCCGCATTATCAGGGTAGCCTTAGGAGGGATATTGAGGAGAGTTATTGTAGCATCAGTGTTGGCAGAAAACCATATCATCACTTACAACAGGGCTGCATTCAGGAGTGCGAATATTTTCAGTTCGCCGAACATTTTGGATAGATATCTATGGGTGAACCTACAATGTGACCTAACAAAATGTTCAGCGAACTGAAAATACTCATGCTCCTGAATGCACCGCTGATGTAAGAGTTGATTGCCAGATATGAAATGACAATTGTAATCACTAGATGGTGGTTCATTAACACAGGTGGTCTAATTACCCATCTTAAAGAACCACCATTGTGTGGCTTCAAAAGTAGATGATCATGCAGTTCTGACAGCATGAACCCCAGCATTGTTTCTCTCAAAGTTGTCGATTGATTTTCTGGTGACCTTATATAATAGATCATGCATGCAAAATAGATATGCAAGTCATCATTGAATTACAAGCCACAATACCATTTTGAACATGGGTAGTAAATGGATCGATCAATCAGTCTTGGTAGTCTAATCATATACATATATATATAAAGAATAGAAATTTAACCTTTTCATCCCTAAAATTGAACTGTAACATCTCAATTCTCCTGCAACTTGATACAGAAAAAAACTGCTTCATTCCAATTACTGGTCCAGTTCGATAAAAAAAAAATTTATTTTTGCTTAGTGAATATGATCCATATTAACCCTTTAATGGTCAAATTTGGTCGAGAAAATCTGTTTGTATGTCCAATTGCAGGGCAAGAAAATACTTTGAAAATTTACCAATGGATTGTCTGGCTCGGAGTAACTGAGCCAGTCGTTCCAGTGGTAAATTTTCAAAAATAATCTTTTCTTGCCCCGCAAATATCCATTCTGCAAGACCACTTCAGCGGCCAGTTTTGGCTGGCATGACCAGTAAAGGGTTATAGCCTTAGCACTGGTATTCTGTTGACCTGCAAATGGGCATTTCTCAAGACCACTGAAGCCATTCTTGGCAGCCTTTGAAGGAAGCTCGGCAAAAGCGGGATCTTCAGACTATTTTTTTTCAAAATTTATGACTGGAATCACTGGATAGATAATCGAGCCAGTTATTCCAGTAGTAAGCTTTCAAAAATAGTCTTCTCTTAATATGGTTTGTAAATGGATATTTATTCCACAAAAATCCTATTTATCTCAACCTATCTTGACCAGTAAAGAGCAAATGGATCAAATCAATGGGTAATTGAAGTAATTAATCCTTCACTCTGATGTTAGAATTTTCAATTTGAAACAAAATATGAACTGGTGTTTATTTATTTTAACAAATTTGGTGGAAGACGTTGCTGTCATAAACAGCAACATCATCCACCAAAAACTGTTGAAAAACGTACACCAGTTTCCCTGTTATTGACTCAGTTAGAATATTGACATAGCAGTGGTAAGAGTAAAAAAGAAATGTAATATTCAATGAATATTTGACCATTCAAAATATAAAGTGCATTATTCAACTTTTTTAGGGCAACCCAGCATGCTCAAACCTGAGGACTGTGTTTCTCACAATTCCCACTTTGCATCTGGTTTGTATTGTTGGAAAACATCTGAACAAGAAAGACGGCTGTTAGGTGCCATAGAGCATTAGCAGCTACCACCATCTTATATGCGCTAATTATTGACAAATGCACACCAAACACTTACGCATTCACATCTAGCGCAGTGCCAGAAAAACAACAACAAATGGTAAATACTGATCTATATTGGTGTGCGGTATGTGGCTGTAAACCACATGTTTTTCCAATAACCACATCTTTGTCGGGATATAATTCCACGCTGATGGGAAGTAGGACAGCATCGAGGATCGGTGATGTGGAGTACATTGACATATTTCTCATTAATGGTCATGCCGACCAAAACCGGCCTCAGTAATGGTCTTGTGGAATTCCGATTTACAGAAGAGATTACAATTTTTCAAAATTTACCACTGAAATGACTGGCTCGATAATCGAGCCAGTCATTCCAGTGATAATTTTTCAAAAATTGTATTCTCTTAGCCTGTAAATGGACATTCAATAAGAAAATATTGAAATTTTCTTGAGCAAATTTGAGCATTAAATGGTTAAAGCAACAGTGTTTTTCTATGCAGGTATGTACATTAAGCAATACTGCACCACTTCCACATCAATGGTGGCTGTTTTTGCAAAAGCAGGATGGAAATCCTTGATGTATATACAGGCCTATTAATTAATGTTCATTTCATCATAATAATCAATGTCTTATATCTTTAATCATCAAGACTCATCAAGAAGATCATAAGCTTGTCAGTGATTATCCTTTTAACACTTTCACCGATGAATTCCACATATATGATTTTCAAGGAAACCATACGGTAAAACTTGGATATTTTGAAATTACTTTGAATGGAAGCGGCTGCTGCCTTTGGCAGCAATGGCTTCCAGTCATATTAATTTCAAAACATTCAACAGAATATGCTATACCGTGTAAAGAATTGTACTTTTTCAAGGATTTGTCGGTGAAAGGGTTAATGGTTATGCCGGCCAAGCTAACCTTTACTTTGTCTAGAGAAAGAGTAACTTTGGAATGTTACAACTGGAATGACTGGCTTGTAAATTGCAGGAAATGTCAATTTCCCTTTCTCCGAGATCTAACAATACTCACCATTCTGTTACTTCTGATATACAGCTGGCCCTGACAGCGGCTCTAGGATTATAGACTTAGAAAGCTTTACCGACTCCTGGGAACCGGGTACCCGGCTCCCCACTGCCGAGTACCCGTTTACCATAGAGCTCATATTGTTTGCATAGCCACCAAACAAGAGAAAACTATGGCTTGCCTCCGTGGGGCTGGGAGGCTGGGTCCGTAACAGAATGGTGAGTATTGTTAGATCTCGGAGAAAGGGAAATTGACATTTCCTGCATTCTCCTTCGATCAATACTCACCATTCTGTTACTTCTGATATACACCAGATTTGATCAGTCACCTGGTGGGAAGGGGCAAGCCATACATGCTAATTTTGCCCCTTGGAGAAAGATTTTAGACTTCAAACTTGACTAACGGAGACCTAAAAGGACCGTCAAGTTCACGGAACCGAATCACATTCGCGTCACAGCCCCCCCCCCCTTTTTCCTCCTAAGAAAAGGGAGAGAACTAACGAACATGTATCTCGCCTGAAAACACCAATATGCCAAGAGGGTTAACTACTCCCTGCATATCGCTTGTATTAGCCTGGAATGAGCATGAATATATAAGATGAATGAACATGATACATATACATAATACAAAAAACTCTCACTTGTTGAATTACCTTATGATAACAGGACTTCAGACGTACCGCCTACAACCATTCACCGGTTCGGCCATCAGTGACACAATCTGGTTGACATCCTCTCGCTTGACCATGCCTGCTTTAGGTTCTTTTCTTACCAAAGTGAAAAAAGGGGAAAAGCAGTGTGGTCACTAACTATCGTTTCAAAACAGCTAAAGCGAGTGGATTGGCTGAGTCTGACACATCCCTCATATAGTAATCCGTAAATGAGGACTCACAGTGCCATTGTGCAACGGCCATGATGTCCTCTAACGGAACACCATTGTAAAGGGCGGTCGAGGCGGCTATTCCTCTAACATCGTGTGCCCTTACGCCCTGCACCTGGTGCCCAGTCGCCATCTCATGAGTAGTTTGAATGCATTCGACCACCCAACGAGAGATAGTATCCATGGATGCGGCGCCATAAGGCTTTTTATGGCAGATCCACAGATGTCTATCGTTCGACCGTAACGAGTCAGTCCGTTTCTTGTACTTAGTCAAAGCACGGACCGGGCACCAGACACTGGCATCACGATCAAACCTGGTTAACTTCGGTATAATGATCGGTTTGCCGGGATATCTCAAAGATTGGTTCTTTGACATAAATTCTGCTCTTGGCAGAAGACGCAGACCTTCTCCAGAAACAATAAATCGGTTCCTCTCTGCCGAAAGCGCATGGATCTCACTGCGCCTTCTAGCTGAGGAAGCTGCCAATAGAAAGACCGCCTTTAGAGTCAAATGCTTTAGACTAGCCGAACGCAACGGTTCGAATGGGTGCTTGGCCAGTACATTAAGCACTAAAGATAGACTCCAGGCTGGAATGACTACCGGTTGTCTCGGGCGGAGATTGCTCATTCCCTTCAACATCACGTTTAACTGGGCCACCTCTGGACTATCCCTGTTGGCTAGACAAGGGATAACTGATGCCAAAGCTGACTTGTATCCAGCAATTGTGACGGGAGCTAGTCCTGTAAAGAACAGCTCACAGAGAAAGTCTGCTATTTGCTGAATAGTGGATTGAAAGGTATCAATACCCTTTTCTTCACACCAGTCTGCAAATCTGTTAACCTTGTTGTTATATGACTTGAAGGTTGACCTCCTTCTCGCAGCCGCGATGAAATCAGCAGCCTGTCGAGAAAAGCCTTCCGACGTGGAACGTTGTTTGACAACATCCACGCAGTCAATTTGAACATTTCGGGACGCTCGTGTAGGAAGCGTCCCTTGGCCTGGGAGATTATGTTCGGAATCTCGGGCAACTGCACAGGATTTTCCACCAGCAGATCTAGAAGATCCGTGAACCACGCCCTGCTCGGCCAATACGGCGCTATTAGCAGGACCAGACACGGTTCCTCCCTGACCTTCACCAATACCTTCGGTAGAAGAATGGTGGGTGGATACGCGTAAGCGTGCATCCCTCTCCAGCTTATCGCCAGAGCGTCTGTATCGACGGCATTTGGATCTGGAATCGGCGAGACATATGTCATGATTTGAGCATTTTCCTTTGTGGCGAACAAGTCCACGTTGGGTTTGCCCCAATGCTCGAAGATCCGTCGTAGAACTGGAGGGTTGAGGGACCATTCTGTTGGCAGGATTCTCTGTCTGCGAGACAAAGCATCCGCCAGAATGTTCAATCGGCCAGGAATATGAGCTGCTTTCAAAACAACCGAGTAATTCCTGCACCATTGAATCAAGTGCCACACCCTGATGCACAGGGTGGGCGACCTGGTCCCTCCTTGGCGATTTATATATGATACTACTGTCGAATTGTCCGACCGTATCAATATCACCTTGCCCCTGATCATCGGAAGGAATTCTTCCAACGCCAGTTCCACTGCCATCATTTCCAACAGATTGATATGCAGCTGACTCTCCGGGAGAGTCCATGTGCCCGAGACCTGGTGTTCTCCCAGGCAGGCACCCCACCCTTCCAGCGATGCATCCGTGTAAACGGACAGCTGGGGGTGGGGTAGGTGCAGCGAAACCCCTATTAGGAGATTCTGACGCTGTTTCCACCATAGAAGATGCGATATTATCGGCTCCAAAACTGGCACCAGTTTTGACAGGCGTTCTGTTCTCTGTTTCCACAGAGACATCAGATACAACTGGATAGGTCTTCGCATTAGAGCAGTGTACGGGATAACCTGCTCCATGGAGACCATCATGCCCAGCATCTGAAGGAACCGCCTCGCCTGAATGTGGTTTCCCACTCGAAAACTCCCGAGGATGGCTAACAGAGACACCACTCTGGGCTCTGACGGGTAAACCCTGCCCTCCTCGAGGTCGAATCGCATCCCCAAATAAACGAAATGTTGAGTGGGTGTCAACTCGGATTTCTCCTCGTTGACTAACCAGCCTAGATCTGAAAGTAACTTCAGAGTCAGAGCAGTATCCACGTTCAACCTGGCTGCCGAGTCTGCCTTGAGCAGCCAGTCGTCTATGTAGGTGTGTAGCGCCACGTTCTCTTTTCTGAGAAACGCTGTCACCGCAAGGACCACTCTTGTGAAAACCCTCGGAGCTGTCGACAGGCCAAACGGGAGAACTGTAAACTCCCATACTTGATTCTGAAACGCAAATCTCAGAAACCTGTGCCAACTCCGATTGATCGGAATGTGGAAATATGCATCTTTCAGATCGATCGATACACACCACATTCCTTTCCTCAATCCCGCCATTACCGACCTCGGTGTTTCCATCTGGAACCGAGGCGTATGGATAAACCAATTTAATGGCCTGAGATTGAGTATGGGTCTCCAT
Source organism: Chaetoderma sp. LZ-2023a (assembly GCA_034401795.1). Lineage (NCBI taxonomy): Eukaryota > Metazoa > Mollusca > Caudofoveata > Chaetodermatida > Chaetodermatidae > Chaetoderma > Chaetoderma sp. LZ-2023a. Next base: position 83,963,015 of record CM067373.1, on the reverse strand, counting down.
CCCCCCGTGCTCTTGGGGACAAGGAACATGTTTGAATAGAAGCCTGGAGTGTTCCGGTTTGCTGGTTTTATTGCTCCCTTCAGAAGCAAACCCGACACTTCCTTTTGAACGGCTTCTAACTTGTCTGGCTCCCTTGGTACGGGTGTCCAGACTGGTGCCAAAGACAGATTTTGTGGCGGAAAGTCCCACCACTCCGGCATGTAACCCTGGGATAACCATCCCAGGACCAGACTGTCTGACGTCACACCTCGCCAAGCCTCGACGAAACGCATGAGCCTTCCACCCACCATAGACGCCTCGACGTCTAACGGGGTTGTCCGGCTCGCAGTCCGCCCCCCCCCCCCCCCTTTCTTAACGAGAGAGAGTGAGAACCATTTCGTTCTAGGCACGACGGGTATAACTGGCACCGCTGTTCCTGTCGCACAGGTGCGGTCCAGGCGGATATGAAGGGAGCTTGCGTACCCTCAGGTACGCTTCGGCCCCTTCTGTCCGCCCTTTGAGGCCTTACCCTTACCCTTCCCCTTGCCCTTACCACCTCTAGGGCGGTCCGGAGCAACATTGGGGAGGGTAGGCGCCTCTACAGCCTTCCTGGGTTTCTTCGCCGGCGGCGGCTCCGAAAACCCAGCCGAAACAGACGTCGCAATAGGCCTGGCTTTCGCCTTGCCCTTATGCTTTTTCTGTTTCTTTGAAGGCTGTACTGTTAGCGGCTTACCCACAGCCCCTAGTGCGTGCGCTTGCCGCACTAGCTCTAGCTGTAGATTTACCGCTAACCGATTCTGCGCAATACTGGCGGTGTCCTCTAAGATGGCCCGCGCTTGGCCACCAAAGATGCTAGGCCCTGTCAGGGGCGTCCCAAGAAGACGCTCCTTGACTGCCGTAGCCGGACGCATATGGTCAATGACCATTTGCCTCCTGGACTTCGTCACACGCGCTTGCACCCTTGCCAATGCGTCCATTGACAGCACCAAGCCGTCATTAACGCACGATAGCGCCACAGGTGGCACAGGGTGGCCTGCCCCCGCTTCAGCCCACACCGACTGAAGTAGACGATAGGAGTGATTGACAGCGCTCATGGCTGCCCTCACACCCTCATCGCATAGGGCCAGGACTTCTTCCTGGTGTACCTGGGCCTTATCCACTAGTGCCGGACCGGGACCACCCGAACCGGCACTTTGGACGCCCAGTACCCATCGGTCATCCTCCGTGACCGACGGGACTACACCATACCTGTCGTATTCACCCCGCGGAATACGGCACCTTGCCCGCACCTCCCTGGAGGCCGCAGGGAGCTGACCCTTGGTCATTAGTTGTTTGCTATAAATAGCATCCAACAAATCAATGAACCGTGGATCCAGTCCCACTGACTGGATCCGGGCCGCGGGCAAAATCCCCGTCCTAATCGACGCAACCGACGGACGGGGTGCATCTTCATCGGCCGTGGCCGAAACCACAGACGGGTCAACTCTGGCTAGCCACGCCAGAGCATCAGACCAGTCTAACTCCGAAGAAGATACTCCCGCAAACACGTCACCCGTTGACATGTTTACGGGTCTGCCAGCCATGGCCTCCCGGCCAGGAGCCACGGCTGACACGCCAGGCACTCCGCTACCACATGGTTCCGCCGCCACCCCATGAAACACTCCGGTCCATGGGGTAGGTCCGCACGGAAAACCGTACGGACCCGTAACCGTCGCGGAACCATAGCCGGCCACGGGCGCCAACGGCACCCCATGTCCGGCTGCCGGACCAGGCGAGATAGGTGAGTACCACGCCTGGCCCGGCACACCGGTTCCCCTGACGGCTGGTGACAAACCAAGCCGCGCGGAACCGGTGCACGGTAACGGATTGGCCTCAGCTGCAGGCGGAGCCGCTGACCTGGCTTGCGCCAAACCAGACAAATGGAGGCCGGTTCCGTCCAGGACGGAATCAACCTCCATATTCTCCACCTGCGGCTTCACGGGCCGCAGCAACCTCTCCTCCTCGGCCTCATCGTCTTCAGACTCCGAAGAGCCGTCACTAGACGAATAAACCGTGGAGCCGTCCTGGCGGACGGCTCCCACACCTGACGGACCGGCCACCGCTACTGGACCACCCGGAGGTGGCCGCAGAGAGACAGAACCCGTCTGGCCGAAGCCAGACGGACCCGCCAGGGGGCCGTACGAGACGGCCCCCTCGGTAACCAGTCCAGAATCCTGTCCGAAGACAGGATCCGTACCAGGCATGGGGAGAAACTGCCCCCCAACCTTTGGTAGCAGGGACGACACCAGCGTGGGCAGAACGCTATGCAGAAAACCCTGCATAGCCGGACCAAACCACGCCGGCGGTGCCATCTCCGCCACCTCCAGCTGGGGACGTGGAGCACCCCCACCGGCCGAACCGGGCGCTCCACGATTTCCTCTCGGACCGCCTGACCCCGCGTCAGACCCAGCCAAGTCCTTCTGGGCAAGGAACTTAACCATCGTTTCGACGGACCACACTGCACAAACATTACACCTATGATCTATATTACACAGGGCACACCTAAAACAGACATGGTCCTTGAACATTACACGGACAAACTTATGGCAGTCGTCACATGATGGCGGGGCTGGCTTGGCCTATAAAATAAGCACAAACCTACAATAAACAAGCGGAACGAGACACGGATGGAAGGCAGACAATTAATTTTCAAATATTTTGACTCATAAATTAACCGTAACCTCCCGCACCCCACCCCGCCACGTTACAACAACGATCGCATTGATTATGACGACAAGAACGCGGCGGGCACAACACACCCATAATAGATCCTACAGGATGTGTAACGGCTCCAGGAATCATATCGCATAGCATTCAGGGTATATTTACTAATCAATATAAATTATACTCCTAACGAACGCAGCACGATATGTGAAGAAAACAACAAAATGTATAACAACTGCTGTCTCACACGGTAAAACCGCAGACCACGCATCTACTCAAGAATTTTGAAACCACCGATCATTGCAAACCGATCGTGATCACACGAAAAACTTGATCATTCTAAAGTTTCCGGTACCATTTTTTAGTACGCAGCACCCAGAACAAGATGCGCGAATTAATGAAAAAATTTTTCTTCACATAAACATCCGAGCGACCGGGTGTGACGTCACCCGCTCGGATTCTACGGAGAACGACGTCAGCCGATATTCGTGTTAGAAATACCGTAGCAAACACCTATTTTCATATCTGCCGATCGCCTGTTGGGGTTTAAAGAAGGCGATCGTCTGGCATATATCGTTGCTAGCACACGTCCCAGATTCTATGGGGTTAGAAATTGGAACATGCGACACAACGAAATTTAGAGACCTAAGTCTTTTAACTATGGATATAAAGAACAATACAACCTGGTTATCTTGGGCGGTATTCTCCATAGTCCTTAGTTATTCCTTTAGCGCACAAACTATCACCGATTAAAGACTTAGAATCTTTTTTAAAAAACACTAAAATCCCTAATGCGAAAAGCATGTATTGCACTTGTTGCTATGCAAACAAGAATGAGCTCTATGGTAAACGGGTACTCGGCAGTGGGGAGCCGGGTACCCGGTTCCCAGGAGTCGGTAAAGCTTTCTAAGTCTATAATCCTAGAGCCGCTGTCAGGGCCAGCTGTATATCAGAAGTAACAGAATGGTGAGTATTGATCGAAGGAGAACAAGCCAGTCATCGCACTGACTGGCTCAGTAATCGAGACTGTCATACCAGTGTTAAATTGTAACCATTATTATCTTGGCCTGCAAATGAACATTCACTAAGCAACACTTTCCATTTTCTTAGCTTAGACATAATAAACCTCCATTTGTAATAACACTTTAACACGTAAGGCGGCAAAAATCGCCTTCTACAGTTGTCTTGAGAAATGTCCATTTGCCGACCAAGAGATGGATATTTTTGATAACCGAGCCCAGGCTCGATTTTAAGACTAACCCGTTAACCTGAACATAGTAGAATTTTCTACTGGTTAGTAAAACTACTCCCATATGGGTTAGTAATGCTCTCAAAAGAGGAAATCCAAAAACACTGTTATAATGACATTATATTCAGTAACCCCACAAAAATATTTTCTGCTACCTTCAATGATTTATTGAACATTTTGAATTTAATTTGTCTGGAAGCCGTTGCTTCCAGACAAATTAATTTCAAAATATTCAACAGCTTTCCTGCGTTAAGTTGCTTTGGAGTTGAATTTTATAAGGATCCATCAATGAATGGATCAAAGAAGTTGAGCTTCTAAACATCAGGTTTGTGAAATTTGACCCAGGATAGTAGAATCAATGATGCACTATCACGTCCAGCCCTGGTTAGTACAAAATATTCTTAAAATCTACCCCTGGAGCCAGTCGTCATTCCAATAGTAAATTTTCAAAAATAATCTTCTGTTGAATTAACTGCAATTCAGTGTATGTTTTCTATAAAAATCAATTTGATATTTTCTTGAACAAATGTGAGTGTTAAAGGATTAATCATTGGAAGGATCCAGTTTCTCAGTCAATCATACGATGTCATAATGAACTACATGACGTGTATGATGACATCAAAATCAATTACCTCATGAATGACGTAAACAAGTTCCTTACGAACGCTTAATTAATGATGAACTTAAAGCGTTGTTGAACGAATTGTATATCTTTACTATTTAATAAACATTCTGTTGAATGTCTCGAAACTAATTTGACTGGGAGCTGTTGCTGCCATAGGCAGCAACAGCACCCAGTCTAATTGGTTTCAACATATTCAACAGCTTACCCGTAGAGTTTTCTGAAAAAATTGATAGTCAGAGAGTTCAGAGATCGATTGATCCCATCAGGGGAAAAGTGTGGGTGAAGCTCAGCTAAAGATGGTTGGGCCATAGCTAAAACTAGATTCTTCAATTGAAGAATCTGGACATGTATATGGTTGAAAATGCTATGTGTGTAAACAACACCTGATGTTCAGTAGTACCCTATAGTGTCTTCCAAGTGCATTGTTGAACACTAGAGAATACACAACACTGAGCTTGCCACCCTTTAATGGGCAAGCTGGCCAAAATCAGCTCTTCAGAAATGTCCAAGGCCAACATGAATCTATTTGAGATTTTACCCCTGAAAATTACTGCCTCATCAACCGAGCCAGTCATTACAGTGGTACATTTATTAAAATAATATCTTAGCTTACAAATGGAGATTTACTAAGTAAAATTTTCAAATTTCTAAACAATTCTTGATGATAAAAAGGGTTTAATGCCTGGCCCATGACTATTCTTTGAACTTTTTATACCATTTACATGTATATCTGCTATTCACTCCACACAGCAAATACCAGTAGTTCATGGGTTCATGGTTTAACCTTGAACAGGCTTCAGTTATTAATGTAAAGGCACAAGCTTTTATTATAGAGAACTTACATAAAGGTGTTCATATTGATAGAGAAATGATTAAACACCTATACCAGGAACGGAAGGACTATACCTTACTATAAATACACTTAAAGATTCTTTTAACCCTAACATTCAAGCCTGCCAAAAATCGCTTTTGCGGTGATTTTGAGAACATATCCACTTGCAGACAAAGAGACACTATTTTTGAAAATTTACCACTGGAATGACTGGCTCATTAACCGAGCCAGTCATTCCCAGTGTTAAATTTTCAAAAATAATCTTCTCTTGGGTCTGTAAATGGAGATTTTTTATGAGAAAATTGAAAATTTTATGAACAAATTTGAGGGTTAACGCCCGGTTAGAGATAGTGGTTAAGAAAGAATGTAGGCTGTAATGGGAAAATTTAACACACCAGAGTTCTTCCCAGAAAGAGCATCTATATAATTACCCTAAGACATTTATAGCTATTGAAAGAAATGGCACGTGCTCCTTGTTATGAACTCAATCTCACCCATTCAGCCAGCTTTTATCCCACCTACTGAAGAAATCTGTCCAGGATTTTCAAAATAACTGCCTCAAGGCCGATAGAGATATTTTAAAGAGAGGTTATTACTTCAGTATATATAGGAGAGATTATGGATGAATTAGACCTGCCACTCAAGTATCTGACATCATAATCAATTAGGTCACGCATATTAGTCGATTTTCCAATCAAAATGACGCATAGCTCCATCACAAAAATCAACATGTCTGTCATGAAGTGCATGAATTGTATGTTTCTGATGAATTTACAATTCTATTGAATATTTTAAAACTACGCTCCCAGTTAAATTAGTTTCAAAATTTCAACAGCTTACCTTTTCGGATTCTGAGAAGTCAGGTTTCAGGGTCTTAAATTGATTCTAACCCATGTAAAATAGTGGGCAGAACTTAGGAAGAAATGGATGTGGTATAGATGTAGCTAGAAATGCATTCCTCTATTGCTTCTGAGTACCTCTACGTGTATATACTTGTAATAGTCATAACATACAAGAGGCCCAAGGGGCCTGTATCACTGACACCTGGCATTACTGGCCACTGGCAAATATTTACTAATATAATTTCTGCGAAGAAGGTTTAGGAAGAAGGTTTAGACAATTATGTTTTACTAAAATTGGCCCAGTGGTTAATAAGTAGTCTATTAAATGATTTTCTCAGGAATTTTCAGAAAATCCAAGATGGAGCCAAACACGCAAAATTTTGACTGATCCGCGGCGGCCATGTTTTTGACATATTAACTTCCCTTGAACGAACTTTACTAACCCTTAGTTCCTAATCATACCTCCCATATTTCATCACGATCCCTTCAGTGGTTCTGGAGAAGTAGTTTTCGCGAAAACTAGATCATCAAAGATAGCTTATGGCCAATCAAGTTCACTTATACGAACTTGGTTCAGCTGTTGCCCTAGATCATTTTTTATGATGTTTGAATCGATCCCCAAGCAGTTTCGGACAAGATTTTTAAAGACATATCTAAAAATCGGCCAAAATCCAAAATGGCCACTGGCCAAATTGACTGATCGGCTTTCTTTGAACAAACTTTGATCTCAGTGCCCTAAGGATGCCCTACAAAATTTTGTCAAACTCCACTGTGGCTCTTGAAGTCGTTTAAATAAAAAGTTGATGACGGATGCCTGACGACAGATGGCATAAGCTCGATTGGCCTTTCATGCCAGGTGAGCTAATAATAATGAATAAAACACACAGCCACTTTTAATTAACCCTTTAATTATCAAATGTAGTCAAGAAAATTTAGATTTTTGCTTAGTAAATGTTATCGAGAAAAGACTATAATAATAGGGCCAGTCATTCCAGTGATAAATTTTCAAAAAATAGTCATCTTCCCCTGCAAATGGATATTCCTCAAGCACATTGCAGAGGCTCAGATTTTGGCCCACAGTGTCAAGCTAGAAATGTGAGGGGCAAGGCTAGAAATACATTAAGATGGCTTCTGTACTGGCCTACAGAAATGAACATTGCGTGTCAAGAGAATATTATTTTTGCAAAATTACCAGTAGATGACTCTATCAATGACCAAAGCGGAGTCACTTCAGTGATAAATCCTCTAAACTTGTATTCCCTTGTCCTGAGAATGGACATTCACTAGAAGCAAAAATGTGTTTTTTAACTGAATCTTTGTGATGAAGGAATTAAGTTAATGGAAGGTACATGTAGCTGGTTTCTCCTACAGTGGCTGGGAATGAGTTAATCAGGTTCTAGTTTTCAATTATATTCACGACTGATCCAGCCTGTCTATTATCCTGGCAGATCTTATGAGTGCAGGATGGATAAAAGAGGTATTCACAGTGTAATTATCTAATGCATGGTAGCGATCATTGAATTACTGGGTAACAATGAATTAACTATGCATTGCCTTTTTCACGAACTAACTCAATAACTCGACTTCAGCGCGAATCGCGAAGAGTCTCCCAATCCTCCCCCACAATTGGGACAATGCCAAATGCTTTTAACCTAGAAACTCAAGACTTGATTCCCCGATATCCGATTGAAAAAGCATTCTCATCAACTTTGGGTGTGAATTAAACATGCAATCTCCGAGCTGCGAGCAAAGCTAACATCGATTTAAAAATTACAAGATCTGCCAATTGTTCGGACAGCTTTCTCTGAATTTAATCAGATGCTAGAATCTAAATATTTGATGTATAACTGGCCGAGTTTATGACAAGCACCACCTCTTGAGTCGATCGTGTGACAAAATTACTCTAGATATTTAAGAGGAAGCATCACACTGTGGTCTGATGGTCAGACATTACTACCAGGCACTGCGGTCAATCCAATTTCAGTCAGCGTTAACCATGGTCATCAAGTATAGACAAAAACTCACCAATCTGAAAAGAATTCCCTCAAGTACTGCGCAGCCCGTTCCATCATGGATTTGTGCCAAATTACTGTGTACTTATGCAGAGCTCTAACAAATAAATGACTGAAATTTCCGATTCTTACACTATATTCCATTTCAAATTATACTGAAACTAGAGTTTGTGGCAACAGCAACAGGTTTTAGCAACATCACTAACACAGCATACATGTACACCAGGGGTGCGTTCAGGAGCGTGAATATTTTCAGCTCGCTGAACATTTTGTTCAGTCACGTGGTAGGTTTGCTCACAGATGTCTATCATGTGACTAGACTTGTGTGAGTATTGCTGTGAGTGATCACGATCGATTATTTAAAAATAATCATAATTATTCGATTAATCAGCTTGGCTACAAATTACCAAGATGTACATGTAAACAAAAGAATATCAATGACGAAAGCTGCAATGGTGTTTAGAAAAGTCCATTTGCAGGCCAAGAGAAGACTATTCTTGAAAATGTATCACTGGAATGCCTGGCTCGATTCTCGAGCCAGTCATTCCAGTGATACATTTTCAAAGATAGTCTTCTCTTGTGAACTGACCAAAATGTCAATTTTCATGACTGATTGCATTAAAGATAGGTTTTGAAATACTGTATGCAATAGAAATTGACGATTTAATCTTTAATCATATAAATTGACGATTTAAAATATAATCGCAATTTTCGAATTAATCACGTAATCGCGCAAGCCTACATGTGACCAAACAAAATGTTCAGCGAACTGAAAATAATTGCACTCCTGAATGCACCCCTGACTCTCTCCTGGTTCATTGATATAGGCATTTCCCCCTGAAATTTTATGTTGATCAAGGTTGCGGTCAACCATGATTGACCATGGTAAAACCAGGGTAAACCTGGAAATATGTCAGTCATGTGATAATTGTAAATTTTGACAATGGTCAACATTTTTTACTCTGTTTTTGGTCATGGAAAAAAATTCCCTGACCATGGTGAACCATGTTTGGACCCAGTGCTCAATCTGGATTTTGGACAAAAAATTATTTGACGTTGGTCGACCATGTTTTAACCGTGGTTGATATCATATAATAAGAGAGCTAACTCTTTTATCGCACACTCGTGTCCGTGTGTAAATAAAGAATAATCTTATTTATTGTAATTACACGTACATGTAAGTTAGGTAATCAGGACTGGCGTGGTTATCGAGCCAGTCATTCCAGTGGTAACCCTTTAACACTCATATCAGCCAAAAACAGCTTCTGCTGTGGTCTTGAGGAATGTCCATTTGCAGGCCAAGAAGAACATTTTTGAAAATTTACCACTGTAATGACTGGTTCAATAATTGAGCCAGTCATTCCAGTGGTCAATTTCTAAAAATACTCTTCTCTTGGTCTGTAAATGGACATTTCTATGAGAAAATTTAAATTTTCTTGAACAAATTCGCGTGTTTAAAAAAATAGTCTTCTCTTGGTCTGTAAATGGACATTCCTCAAAGACCACTGTTGCAACTGGTTTTGGTCAACCTGGTGATTAATGGATTAAAGTGGCACAAAAAGAACTTTCAACGAATCTTGTCTCTATAATTCGTTCCCGTCATCCCTCATCTACATACCATTTCTGTGTACAATGAACTGGCCGCATTCTTTGTACTTGTTCTTGTAAATCATGCTTGGCTGGAACATTCAAATCTCACACTGACCCCCAGCATGTTGATTGGTCATAAAGTGGACTAGCGCCACTCCTATGCATAAAAATCACAAGAGAGATCTTTCTCATCATGCCAATATGGTAATTAATCACCATAGGTACAATCCATGCTCATCACTTCGGACGAGAACGGTGCACGCGTGATGTCTACCAGAGCGGTCCATAGTGACGGACATTCTTCGTGTACTATTGGGGAACAAGTGGCATGTAAATTGGGAAGGGACCATTCATTAATCTTCTTTATAAATGAATTAGCAAATGTTATAAGCAATAGCAATCAGACAAGCTGCCTTCTACATCCAGCCACAAGTACTATCAGGATACATGTGTACTATTGCTGAATGCCAAGCCCATTCTTTGAGAAATTTATGCACCGTTTACTGTAACTATTTTCTGTTAGCCGCTACCAACCCCTGCAAAACATTCTGGAACCGTTCAAGAATAATTTTCTGTTACCCGCTGCCAAGTCCAAGCGGAACTTTCTCAGGAAGTGGAGATTTTGCTTAACTGTTCATCAACTGTAATTATGTACATGTACTTGCGAAAGCAACCTGGAGACTCAGCAGTGGGAAACTGCATTTCGGCGACACAAAATTATCACTTCCTTTCAACTGCACCGATAACCAAGTCACTCGTAACAGAGGCAAATTCTCAAAAAACAGTCTTCTCTTGGCCTGCAAATGGACATTCACTAAGGAAAAAGTTAGATTTTCAACAATTATAGTCTGTTTAATTTTTTTTTTAATCTCCATTGCTGGACACTCTTTTTTTGAAAATGTACCATTGGAATGACTGGCTTTGTTATCGAACCAGTCATTTCCCAATATTAAATTTTCAAAAATTGGCTTCTCATGGTCTGAAAATGTACATTCCTCAAGAACACTATACAGAAGCCATTTTTTTTACCAAGAAGACTATTTTTGCAAATGTATCACTGGAATGACTAACTCGATAACCAAACCTGAGTCAAATGGTTGGCTCGATACCTGAACCAGTCATTCCAGTGATAAATTTACAAAAATAATCTCTAAAGGGTCTGCCAATAGGCATGAGAAAATTGAAATTGTGTGAACAAATTTGAGGATTATAAAAGGTTAAAGGATTAACAGTCAAACACTTGATATTAAACATCAATAACTCTTAAATAATCCTAATCATGGATCCATGACTTCACCATGGCTAACCATGGTCGTCCATCCGGTGATATATAACATCAAGGTCAAACCGTTGTATTCTATACTAAAATTTAACTAACTGTGCAGACGACACTCCAAGGCATACATCTCTGGATCTGGTAAATATTTTGAAAATAATTTGACTGAAAGTATTCATGAATTCAAGTTTTTGCTCATTGAAATTATTGTCTGGTGGAGATTTACAGCAAAAAAACATATGTCTCTTGGATACTCTCATTCACCCATTGATCAACACTTCACCCGCGGTCAGGATTTGTGAAAAATATTGAAATCTTTGCTCAGTAAATGTCCATTGGCAGGCCAAAAGACTATTTTTCCAAATTAACCACTGGAATAACTGGCTCAATAATCATTTAACTAGATTTGGAAGTCTTAGTCCAAAGAAATTAAATTATACTTGACGGGCATAGAATAATAACCATTCTAGTAGCGCATCTTTATTTCCAATATCGTAAAATAAATTATTGCCCAGCAATTTTGGTGTTATATATATACACACACAATTAATCTCTGAAATGCATTTATTTCATCTTTTGAATCAAGTAACATTGGTTTTAACAAAGAGTAATTGGATAACTTTTTATTGGAGTTAAGTACATCACACAGGCAACCATATAATGCATTTCACACCAGATAAGGCCATAAAAAATATTGTAGATTACTAGGTTAATGTGAAAACTCTGCATTTCATCAGCTTTTTCATCAGGGTAGCCGCTGAAGTACTGAGGTAAATTACTGCAGGTCACAGCAATATACTGCTGCTATGCATGAAATGATGGATTCTCAGTGGATTATCAGAATAAATGCAGGGATTGGAGAATATATATTATGGTAGTACTGAAATCTGTTAAACCTTTAACCCTCGAATTTATTCAAGAAAGTTTCAATTTTCTAATAGAAAATGTCTATTTGCAGACCAAGCAGACTTTTTCTGAAAATTTACAACTGGAACGACTGGCTCGGTTATCGAGCCAGTCATTCCAGTGGTAAATTTTTTAAAATAGTCTTCTTTTGGTCTGCAAATGGACATTTCTCAAGACCACTGCAGAAGCCATTTTTGGCTGATATGAGGGCTAAAGGGTTAACTGTCTGACTGTTGAGTTTTTGCAGACGCCATATTCCAAGGGTTATACCGCTAGACCTGCCAAATATTTTGAAAACAATTTAACTGAAAGTTGTTGATGCCTAAGGCACCAACAACTTTCAGTCAAATTGTTTTCAAAATATTCAGCTGGTTCATAATTATTGTCCATTGAAATTATTGTCTGGTGGCTTCCAGTGGCGAGACACTTAATCATTGAAAGTTAGTCACATACGTTTACTTTATACTCGCTCTGAGTCTTCGAGTCCACCAGGGTGTGAGCTGACCCCTGGTGAGGTTGCTGGTATGCCTCCTCCAATAAATATGCTGTTCCACTTGTCAAACTAAACCTGGCAGCTAAATACTGGATGTTACTTGAGGTGATGTTGTTATACCACTGGCGTCTTGAGTGACCCTTTGGTTTCCAGGTGTCATTCCCAGCATTAGACTTCTTTCTAGATGCAATCTCTGCCCCGCCTGCAGATATGCCCAAAATACTGCAGTTTTCATTGCTTAAACAGGCTATTTATTGATAGATTTAGAAATTGGATTGATCGCTTTTAAGGTTACACATCACAAATACGATAATAAATACCATTGTTTACTGATGACAACTAAATAGCAGAACCATGCTTGAAATGCTTCACATTACTTCAGGAAAAGGGGCAGCTTTAGAAGTGACACTGGAGGAATACAATTTCTCACTGTCAATCATATGACATCATAATCAACTATGTGACGTGTAGGATGACATCATAATAAATTACATCATGAATGAATCGATTTAGTCTGTCTTAAACGCTTAATAGTCCATCAGGTTGTACGAATTGTATGGTTTACAATTTAATAAGTATGCTTTTAAATATTTTGAAACTAATTGACTGACCGCTGTTGAGCACCCAGTCATATTAGTTTCAAAATATTCAACAGCTTACATGTATAGTTTTTTGGAAATCGAAATTCTGAGCATGCAGGGATCAATCAATCCCAACACGAGCGAGGTGTGGGTGGACTCATTGTGCTTAGCTAGAGATGGGCGGGAAATGGCTAAAACTGGACTTTTCCAATCCTGTAGGAAAACGGGCCGCCTTTAGAATGCATTCCATTCACTCAGAAATCTGCTTCTAAGATAAAAGCGCCTTCCGAGGATTGCGGAAATGGTGGAATTTGTGATCACTTCTGCAGAATCTATTTCTCTATGCTAAAAGCAGGATCACAGAGAGATATTCTATGTCAGGCTAAATACACCAAGCTGGCTTTATCTCGGTTAGCGCACACAGCACGCGATCAGCGAGGTTCCCTTTTGCCGAGTTTCAATCATGCAAAATCAATATCTAGTTAAATTATAGAAGCTCCCCGAGGTAAGATCAACAAAAGAAACAAGCGATTATTTATCCACAATAGTATTCAAACATGACAGGCTGTCTCACAACAACTTTTTTGTTGTCACAGAGAGCACAATAACTCAGCTAGGTATTCCCACAAATATGGTTTCGTCTGGCCCTGGGGAATTCGAAGCTTTATTGACTATATTACCAATATTTAATTACCTTGTAATAATCTACATGTATGTCATATGTGACAAACGGTGCAGCACTTTAACATATGTTTTGATAAAATACATTATGATTCATAGATAAATGTTAAGCTTAGCACGCTACATGTACTGCCGTACTGGTAGCTGTAATCCAGAGAGCTGAAATCTGCCACACATAATAATTGTCAGTATCGATCATTCAGACTGGTTAGACCAGCAACAATCAGTATCATAAACATAATAAACCACTAATTTAAAGAAGTATATATTACGAGCGCACGCATGCACAGAGAGAGAGAGAGAGAGAGAGAGAGAGAGAGAGAGAGAGAGAGAGAGAGAGAGAGAGAGAGCGTCTCTTTAAGGGAGGAATCATGTTTCTCAGTCAATCAAATGATGTCATAATACACTGCATCAAATGTAGGGTTACGTCATAATAAAACGCGATATTATAGTCCATCATAAACACTTAAGTCAGTCAAGTTATACGAATTGTATGTCTTTAATATTAATAAAAATTCTGCTGAATATTTTGAAACTAATTTGACTTGGCGCTGTTGCTGCTATAGGTATAGTACAATAGATTTCCCGAAATTGCGATTCAGGGAGTGCAGTGATCGATCGATCCAAACACGAGCAAAGCTTGGGTGGAGCGTAGCAGGAGATGGACAGGGCATGGCTATAACTGGATTCCTCAAATCTTACAGATTTTCACACAGTCATTGATTTCGTGCTTCTTTCATATTCTCCTGCCAATAACAGCTAAATAAATACATTTATGTCAATGGTGCTGAGAATATGTGCCAACAATCAATCTGTGTCATGGATCAGTATTTGACAATCGTGTCAATATTGTGCTGCGCAATCTATTCAGCGAGACAACCCTAGAAACTACTAGTTTATCGTCCATGAAAGACGAACTCTATTCTAAGTGGCAAAATAAGTCGCTGATTTTTCCCTGACATTACAAAATTTTCACCAATCTTTCCCCATTTAGCGACCACAGATTCCAAAAGTCGAAGGTCGCCGGCGTAATGGACCTTTCCAGTTTTAGCTATGTTCTGCCAATCTCTAGTTAACCTCCATCAATGCGACCCCTTAACTCCCTGACTATCAATTTCCGGGAAACTATACTGGTAAGCTGTTGAATATTTTGAAACTAATTTGACTGGGTGCTGTTGCTGCCTATAGTAGCAACAGCGCTCAGTGAAATTAGTTTTGAAATATTCAACAGAATGTTTATTAACCCTTACCACTCTGCAGGTGTTAAAATTTTAAATCTAATTAAATTAAAAGATGAACTGGTGTTAATTTTCCAACAAATTTGGTGGGAGATGGTGCTGTCGTAGCGTTTAAGATGGACTATTAATTGAGTCATTAATGCTGTAATTGATTATGACATCATCCTACATGTCGCGCAGTTGATTATGATGTCATAAAATATGATGGATGGATAAACTGAAAAGGTTCATTGAGGGTTCAATTTAAATTTTATTTAGTTTATGCCACTTATAGATAATTAGATATGTGTCCCACCCATTTTTTGCAACATCACTAAACACATTACTGTACTTAAATCTTCATTTTTACAATGTAGTTTTTAGGAGCCCATAAAAACTTCATCTACATATGTATTTAGTGACTTTATATGAGAAGTTTAGTGTCAGTAAATCATCACAGGCATTCACAGGTATATAGCATGATTCGTCATTCTTGATGGCAAACAGGAGCAGAATAAACGGGCAAAGAAGTGGATGGGTGATGGGCATAAAATCATCGCTATATAGTGTTCATATGACTGATTACATTTTCCATGGGCTTTAACTCTGGATATACTGAATATTTTGAAAACAATTTGACTGAAAGTTGTTGGTGGCTCAGCTACCAACAACTTTCAGTCAAATTGTTTTCAAAATATTCAGCAGTTCCTGAGTTATTGGCCATTGGAATTATTGTCTGGTGGTTTGCAGCAGTCAGACGTTTACTCTATATGTCGATCGGCATCTATTGTTCAAATACCTACTACACAAATGTATCCAGCCATTCGAAAAGTGATATATTAATGCTGATATTCCAATAGTACTACATACCTGCATTTTCTCAAAGTCGAGACACGGGCGCTGAAGTGATGATCTTCGCTCTGTACTGGAATTCTCAGTCTCTGACGTTGACGAGGTCTGTCGATGTCGTTTTCGTGGTGAAACTCTAGAAACCGGTGTTACATTTGGTACGGAGATTTTAGACAATGGCAAGCTGGACGAGACCTTCGCTTTTGACCGTGTGAGATCTTTAGGCGGAGTTGCTCGAAACATAATGGGTTGAGGTCGTAAGAGTTCTCTAACTTCTTCATCAGAAGATCCCCCACCAGCCCCTGTGATAGCGGCAGCAGTAACCGCTTGATCAGTGCATGAACAGCTGATATCACACTGACTAGCCTGGTTACACGTCTTGGTCAATAAATTCACATTTATACGAGAGCACTTACGTCTTTCTCGACTGTTCTGCATTGGTGCCACTTCATGTCCGATCTTTGAGCTAGGATTAAAATTATCATTATTATTATTATTATTATTATTGTTAAAATTATCCCTTATTATTGTGTTCAGTTCCTCTTCTGAACTATGTCGTTCAAAATCAATATTTAAACCACTTCTATCTAAGTCTGAGGTACAGCTGTTTTCATCCAAATCACCGTCCAAAATATGCGTCACGCGTCGTGCTGAGGTACATGTAGCATTTGGTGCCGAGGTACACATGGCGATACTGGCCATACATGACAGATCATAGCATGGGCTACACCCACGACTGTCAGAATAGCGCTCGTTGAACAATGGTGGTGAAATACTTCCATAACTTGAGGTATCGTGTTGATTGCGGTCTGCCATTTCTGGGAAATGTAAAGATAAATGAATATTGAAAATATACGCTATTAAATAAGTAAGTTGATCCATAATTACACATCACACACAATATGACCTATATTTGGTCGGTTGATGGACATGCATAACAATGCTTGTGGATAGCCATGTGTGCTTCATCCATCTTGGGCCGAGTGACAAGAGGCATTCACCATGAACCTTTTGTTCACTCAGCTCAGGATGGGTGAAGTCCAGGAAGATCCACAGACATTCTACAATTAGGGAAATCAGACAATTGTAAGGCTTTCAAGCAAATAATAGTGATTCATAGTACTTCAATACAGTGGAAATTTACCACAGTATCAACAAAAATTGAGAACTGATGATCTCTTGTCACATATGTTTATCCATGTCCCAAAATCTTAACTAACTGTGGGGTGGGGTGGATGGGGGGTGGGGGGTTATAATGTCGGATGGGGACAGAGGGGTATGGGGACAGTCTAATGGCGCTTTAATCATATGGCTGGTGCCTAGAGATGCCATGGTGTGGAGATCCTGTACACTTCCTTTTTCATCTACTGATTTGAGTGATTATGGTCTTAGAAGCTGAGTAATGCAGTAAGAAGAATGCTCTGTCCTAAGGTTAGGTGGTGCTGTATTGCTCTTGAATCCTCAGTTTGAAGAATCCTTTTGTTTCCCTTACATTAACTTGGTAGGGGGGGGGGATGGGGTGAGGTACCTATCATAAATAACTAGCTGTGCAGGCAAAACCATATTTTCAATGAATTTTATGTTTATTAGTGGGTGTAGCCCATGCTATGATCTGTCATGTATGTTGCATAATACCCAGCCATTATGACAACCCAATGAATGAGAGCTT
This sequence comes from Chaetoderma sp. LZ-2023a, assembly GCA_034401795.1. Taxonomy (NCBI): domain Eukaryota; kingdom Metazoa; phylum Mollusca; class Caudofoveata; order Chaetodermatida; family Chaetodermatidae; genus Chaetoderma; species Chaetoderma sp. LZ-2023a. The sequence goes on along the minus strand of CM067373.1, from coordinate 83,945,511 downwards.
TCAGAAAATATTTATTTCTTCCTCAGACACAGGCCAGTCATCCTTATGAAGTGTCAAAGCGATCCGATAAACGGTCAAGGAGGTATCGTCCAGGAAACCAATTTTCAAGATGGCCACCAGACTGGTGGCTATATTGGATTTCGGATTATCATAAATTTCAATAATTTCTTTACCAGACATATTCCGACCACCCTATGAAGTGATCCGATAAATGGTAACAGAGATATATCATCCAGAAACCAACTTTCAAGATGGCCGCCTGTGGCTGGCGGCCATCTTGGAGTTCGGATCATCGTCAATTTCGATAGGTTTCTTCTCCAGACCTAGTCCAACCAACCACCCTATGAAGTTTCAAAGCAATCCGATAAACGGGAATAGTTATCATCCGGAAACCAATTTTCAACATGGTGCTTGGTGGCCATCTTGGATTTCGGATCATTGTCAGTTTTAGGTTTCTTCCCCAGACCCTTGTCCAACCATTCCATGATGTTTCAAAGCAATCTCATAAACGGAAAAACGGAATTATCATCTGAAACCAATTTTCAAGATGGCTAGTTCAACCACCCTATGAAGTTTCAAAGCGATCCGATAAACAGTTAAAGAGTTATCATCTAGAAACTAATTTTCAAGATGCCCGCCGGAGGGTGGTGGCCATCTTGGATATCGGATCATTATGAATTTCGATAGGTTTCTTCCCCAGACCTAGTCCAACGATCTTATGAAGTTTCAAAGCAATCCGATAAACGGTAACAGAGTTATCACCCGGAAACCAATTTTCAAGATGGTCGCCAGTGGTGGCCAACCATTTTGGATTTCGGACCGTCGTCGATTTCGAGAGGTTTCTTCTCCAGACCTAGTCCAACCACTTTATGAAGTTTCAAAGTGATCCGACAAACGGTTAAGGGGTTATCATCCGGAAACTAATTTTCAAGATTGTCGCCAGTGGCTGGCGGCCATCTTGGATTTCGGATCATCGTCAAATCGATAGGTTTCTTCCCCAGACCTAGTCCAACCACTCTATGAAGTTTCAAAGTGATCCGATAAACAGTAACGGAGTTATCATCCGGAAACCAATTTTCAAGATGACCGCCGGTGACTGGTGGCCATCTTGGAATTCAGATCATTGTTGATTTCGATAAGTTTCTTCCCCAGACCTAGTCCAACCACTCTATGAAGTTTCGAAAGCGATCCGATAAACGGTTAAGGAGTTATCATCCGGAAACTAATTTTCAAGATGGCCGCCAGTGGCGGGCAACCATTTTGGAGTTCGGACCGTCGTCGATTTCAAGAGGTTTCTTCTCCAGATATAGTCCAACCACTCTATGAAGTTTCAGTGATCCGATAGACGGTAACGGAGTTATCATCTGGAAACCAATTTTCAAGATGACCGCCGGTGGCTGGTGGCCATCTTGGAATTCAGATCATTGTTGATTTCGATAAGTTTCTTCCCCAGACCTAGTCCAACCACTCTATGAAGTTTCGAAAGCGATCCGATAAACGGTAACGGAGTTATCATCCGGAAACCAATTTTCAAGATGGCCACCGGTTGTTGGCGGCCATCTTGGATTTTGGATCATCGTCGATTTATAGAGCTTTCTTCCCCAGACCCTAGTCCAACCACCTTATAAAGTTTCAAAGCGATCCGACTAACGGTTAAGGAGTTATCATCCGGAAACTAATTTTCAAGATGGCCGCCACTGACTGGTGGCCATTTTGGATTTCGGATCATTGTCAATTTCGATAGGTTTCTTCCCCAGACCTAGTCCAACCACCCTTTGAAGTTTAAATGTGATCTGACACACGGTAACAGAGTTATCATCCAGAACCCACTCTGCCTCCCGCACACCCGACCGCCCGCCTGCTTGACCCGCCCGCCTGGACGGCGTCATTACATAACAACACGCCAAATTTTTTGATGTAAATGTCAGCTCTCAACTCTCCAAGACCTGGCCTGGACAGGAAAACTTAAATTTTATGTATTTCAAGGGAGGTATTTATGGCGAATATCAACAGATTTTGCCAAAATGAAATCATGTCACTTCAGCCATTTGCAATAGATCTGCTCTAGAAGAATTGTGAATGTATGTTTGCTATGGAATGTCATTTTCTTCAATTTCTCATGAGAATCGCGGAGTAACGTCATCGTGTGAATGGCTGTTGCAGTGTATTACATCATAATTTTTTGTTGCAATGCCTTCCATGCATAGCTTAAAACAGCTCATTCAAACACCGCCCTATCAATGTGCTGCAAGAACACTAGTGTTTGTTAACACTTTAATGGTCATATCAGCCAATACCAGTCTCTGCTATGGTCCCATGGGATGTCCATTTACACGCCAAAAGAACACAATTTTTGAAAATTTACCACTGGAATGGGTGGCTCGATTACCGAGTTAGCCATTCCAGTGATAAATTTTCAAAAATTGTATTCTCTTGGCCTGTAAATGGACATCCCATGGGACCATAGCAGAGACTGGTATTGGCTGATATGACCATTAAAGTGTTAACAAACACTAGTGTTCTTGCAGCACATTGATAGGGAGGTGTTTGAATGAGCTGTTTTAAAATATTCAAATTTTTTTTGACCAAATTTGACCATTAAAGGGTTAAACTATAACTTTGGTCGGAGCCAATGTCCCAAGTGGTAGCACAGTATTAGCTGACCTTCTATTCTTAAAACATGTGTGGCGTAATCTGAAGCCACATGGTTGACAATTTAAGTAATGATGTCATACCATGAATTTTACAGCGTGTTAAAATTTATGACTTTAATCAAAATTCTAGCAGTGGTAGAATTTGTGAAAATCTCAGAATTTAAAATGATAAAATATGATAAAAACTTATATTTTTGGCAGTTTTTCTTGAAATTTAATTCTCGTTTGCTCAGGTTTATGACTCCATTTAAGCCTTTAACACTCATATCAGCCAAAAACGGCTTCTGTTGTGGTCTTAAGAATTGTCCATTTGCAGACCAAGAGAAGAATACTTTTGAAAATTTACCACTGCAATGACTGGCTCGATAGCCGAGCCAGTCATTCCTGTGGTAAATCTTCAAAAATAGTCATTTCTTGGTCTGCAAATGGACATTTTCTAGAAGAAAATTGAAATTTTTAAAAACAAATTCAAGGGATAAAGACTTCAGTGGAGCTACATATAATTCTGGTGAATATGAATGTATCTAGTCAAAATACAATCATAGCACTTAGTGCCCCTCCCCGTGATACACACATGTACACAGAAGACAATTATCAAGGTAAGTTCAACTCTCCAAGACATGGACTTTAACAAATTGTAAATCTTTCAAGGGAATTATTTACGCTGAAGAAAGATCGCAAGTGTGTATGTTCAAAACATTCAGCGATCTGGATCTGACAAGAATATTTTTAGGACTGAGGATATCTCTGCCTTAATATATCTGCTGAAAGAATTGTGAATGTCTGTTCAAGATATGGATTGGACAAGAATCAGATGACCAGACAGATGGACATTGAATTACGAGCGCCTTCATACAATGCAACCCAGCATTGCGTGGGTGCATCAATTTAAAATGGGGTCATTAAAGACGTAACCATATAACGGTAAAAATTTATCATGAAAATTGAGATTTTAGATTAGTAAATGTGCATTTGAAGGCCAAGAAGGGTAATTTTGAAATTTTACCACTGGAATGAGGCTGACTTGCTTATCGCGCTCTTGGCCTGCAAAGGTTATTTGGCATGAAAACGGTGTTAAAAAATCGGTGTCCAACAACTATTATTTATATATTTATGCATACATGTATCTTGTATATTAGGACAATCTGCTCTGAACATATCAGTTATTTAAACTCACCAAAAAAATCTTTTACAGTGGCCTTGAAATATGTCAATTTGCAAGAGCAAGATAAAAATATTTTTGAAAATTTACCACTGGAATGGCTGTCTTGGAAACTGAGTGATAAATTTTCGAAAATAGCATTATCTTAGCCTGTGAATGGACATTTACCATAAGTCATATTTTCATGACCATTATAAAAGATTAAGTAACTTTGTCGAAAAAAAACAACAGTTTAGAATATATACATTAGCCAACCAAAAAGAATGTATTAGTAATATGGCCACTAGAATGACTGGCACGATCCAATCATTGCAGTGCTAAGTGAATTTTCTAAGATATTCCTCTGATATGCAAAACAGACATTTCTCAAGTCCACTACAGAATCCATTTCTCTCTTCTTGCTTGACCACTAAGCGGTCGATGCATAAATTCTGAGGGTTGGCCCAGCAGCTCAATCATCATCGGTCAATATAAACTTGACAATTTGCCAGTACTTTGATTGTAGTACTCCGTGCATATTGACTGGTTATTGGTGGCTCTGGCAGCAGTGGTCAGCCGGCAAACACTTGTGGTCGCATTAAGCAAGCATGGAACAGCCACTGACTACTAATAAGGCCAATTAGCGAGACATGATTTATTCGTTAAATCAATCCTGACACTTGCTTCATGAAGCTAATCATAGGCTGCAGCAGTGCCAGGCACTAGGGATATATGCGGATGTGGGTGGGTGTGTCGGACGGAGGTGGTTGGGTGTGTCTGGAAGATAGAATCAAGCAGAAATCTCAGACTAAATCACTGCATGTTATGGCTGACTTTATAACCCTTACATGAAGACAGGCCAAAAATGGCCTATTGAGCAATGTCGATTTGCAGGCCAAGAGATTATTTTTGAAAATTTACAACTGGAATGGCTGGCTCAATAACCGAGCCAGTCATTCCAGTAGTAAAATTCCCAAAGTCATCTCTTGTCCTGAAAATGGACATTCATCAAGCATACATTTTAATTTTCTTGACCAAATTTAGCCATTAAATGATTATCCATCAACTCTTGCACTGCTGAATTGTCAGTCTATTCATTCTTCAGTGTCAGGTTGATCATTTGATGTTATAAGTGGCAACTGGTATTTATCTGGAGAATAGAATGGTGTTGCTGAAAGCTGTTGCATTCAGAAAATTTATGCATAATTTAATTCAAATAATAACCGTTATAATTTCAGTAGCTCAATTTCAAGACAACAAATAATGGTAAACCATCAAAATTTTTAAAACTAATTCAACTCAAACCTGATGTTGCCATAGTCAGCAACAGCTCCAAGTCAAATTAGTTTCAAAATATTCACCAGACTATCCATTACATCATAAAGAATTTGTAATTCCAGGTCTGTGAGAATTAATAGGTTAGCTGTCTGCCAGCTGAATTTCTGCAGACTACATTTTCTGTGGTATTTAACTCTGGATATGCTAAATATTTTGAAAACAATTTGAATGAAAGTTTTTGGTGGCTAAGCCACCAACAACTTCCAGTCAAATTGTTTTCAAAATATTCAGCAGATCAAGAGTTATTGTCCATTGAAATGATTGGTTGGTGGCTTACAGCAGTTAGTAATCGTTAACACTATTTTGCATGCTGTGGCAGCATAGTATGCATGCATCAGATAATTGAAAGCAATAGCCTGCAGCAATGTCATTTGGAATTCTACTCACTTGTTTGAACAATGACCATGCTTTGCCAATTCAGAAAAATAACTGGTTCTAGGAGATGGAGACAAATTATTTTCACAATCCATCATTTTAACCATTTCACTCTCGAGATTGGTTGAGAAAATGAAAATATTTGATTATTAACTGTTTGCCTGCTGAATTTATGCAGACTATATTTTACATGGGGTTTAACTCTGGATATGCTGAATATTTTGAAAAATATTTGACTTCAAATTGTTGGTGGCTAAGGCACGGACAACTTTCACTCAAATTGTTTTCAAAATATTCAGCAGGTACATTGAAATTATTGTCTGGTGATGCACAGTCAAGACAGTTAAATGTCCATTTGCAGACTAAGCAAAAACTATTTGTGAAAATTTACCACTGGAATGACTGGCTCAGTTATCAAGCCAGTCATTTCAGTGGTAAATTTTCAAAAATAGACTTCTCTTGTTCGACAAATGTAGAAAACGTTTTTGGCTGATGGTTAAAGGGTTAAGGGTTAACAAAAAACATTATCCGTGTCTTACATGTATAGTATAGACTAGGATTAGCAAACTTCTTAATTCTAAAAAAAAGTGCTGCGCCTAATTCTAGACTGTTTGTATGTGACTGAATTAATCAGGAATTCCAATAAAAAATTAATTTAATTTTACTGTAAGAACTATGTATATTGCCTTAAAATTACTGAAGTAGTTACAGTTTCCAGTCAAAATTAATTTCAACAAAATCAATACATTTCACTCTTTTAATGTATAATTCATTGACTCGGCTCTTATAGGATTAAGAGTGACATATACAGGCTTATGTTCTAAAAATAGTCATGATATTATCAGATACGCAGACAGACTCATAATCTTCATTTAATATACTGAATGCAACCATTGAAATTCCAGCTTCTCAATTTCAAGACAACTACACAGGAAAGCTGTTGAATATTTTGAAACTAATTTGACTGGAACCTGTTGCTGCCTGGCAGCAACAGGTTCCAGTCAAATTAGATACAAAACATTCAACAGATTATATTCCTTATTTAAATCATAACGTATTTGTCGTTTCTGGACAGTGAGCGTTGAAGCCAGTCACAGATCTGTACAGCAATGTCTGTATTGTAGCAACTTTATATTCACTGAATAGAAGACTGGGTGTAGACAGAGTCAAAGAAACTAATAACAGTATTATTACGCATATAAACAAGGCTTTCAGCCCATTTCACATTTCTCTATACGAACACACATGTAATATTCAAGGAAAGATTTTCACTGCTTAAATAAAGCGTAATAATCCCACATGCCCTGTGACACTGCAAATGTTTCCTTGCGACAATGACGGTGAAAATGTTTTAAATTTTGTACTATATACTACCCAGTCATTAAATATATATATATACATTTGCATGATAGATTCAGACATTTTAAATTTTCAATTAAAAGAAATTTCAAATCCGAAATAACAATGTTTTGTTTGTTATTATTTTATGTGGTGCATGGGTCACCTGGAACTCTTAGCAAGTGACGCGTCACAGTGACAAAAATGAACAGCACAAGATGGTGCACTTAGACGGGTTTCAGGGAGTGACTTTATTGGAAAATTGGTCTTAATATCAGTTTATATGATAAATAGAATCTCAAACTGGGTCCCATTTCATATCACTATTATAAACCTCGTCGAAAATTATCACATTGCATGAGCTTTAGCGACCCGGTTCTTAATAGTGATATGAAATGGAACCGAGTTCCACATCCTGTATCTATACAATACCGTGATCAGGCAGCTCTGAGTGACCATGACTCTTATATAAGCAGAACATCATCATTCTTTATATCAGCATGTGGTCCTTTAGAGGTACCAAAAGATCACTGGTGCAGAATGCAGGAAATGTCAATTTCCCTTTCTCCGAGATCTAACAATACTCACCATTCTGTTACTTCTGATATACAGCTGGCCTTGACAGCGGCTCTAGGATTATAGACTTAGAAAGCTTTACCGACTCCTGGGAACCGGGTACCCGGCTCCCCACTGCCGAGTACCCGTTTACCATAGAGCTCATATTGTTTGCATAGCCACCAAACAAGAGAAAACTATGGCTTGCCTCCGTGGGGCTGGGAGGCTGGGTCCGTAACAGAATGGTGAGTATTGTTAGATCTCGGAGAAAGGGAAATTGACATTTCCTGCATTCTCCTTCGATCAATACTCACCATTCTGTTACTTCTGATATACACCAGATTTGATCAGTAACCTGGTGGGAAGGGGCAAGCCATACATGCTAATTTTGCCCCTTGGAGAAAGATTTTAGACTTCAAACTTGACTAACGGAGACCTAAAAGGACCGTCAAGTTCACGGAACCGAATCACATTCGCGTCACAGCCCCCCCCCCCTTTTTCCTCCTAAGAAAAGGGAGAGAACTAACGAACATGTATCTCGCCTGAAACACCAATATGCCAAGAGGGTTAACTCCTCCCTGCATATCGCTTGTATTAGCCTGGGAATGAGCATGAATATATAAGATGAATGAACATGATACATATACATAATACAAAAAACTCTCACTTGTTGAATTACCTTATGATAACAGGACTTCAGACGTACCGCCTACAACCATTCACCGGTTCGGCCATCAGTGACACAATCTGGTTGACATCCTCTCGCTTGACCATGCCTGCTTTAGGTTCTTTTCTTACCAAAGTGAAAAAAAGGGAAAAAGCAGTGTGGTCACTAACTATCGTTTCAAAACAGCTAAAGCGAGTGGATTGGCTGAGTCTGACACATCCCTCATATAGTAATCCGTAAATGAGGACTCACAGTGCCATTGTGCAACGGCCATGATGTCCTCTAACGGAACACCATTGTAAAGGGCGGTCGAGGCGGCTATTCCTCTAACATCGTGTGCCCTTACGCCCTGCACCTGGTGCCCAGTCGCCATCTCATGAGTAGTCTGAATGCATTCGACCACCCAACGAGAGATAGTATCCATGGATGCGGCGCCATAAGGCTTTTTATGGCAGATCCACAGATGTCTATCGTTCGACCGTAACGAGTCAGTCCGTTTCTTGTACTTAGTCAAAGCACGGACCGGGCACCAGACACTGGCATCACGATCAAACCTGGTTAACTTCGGTATAATGATCGGTTTGCCGGGATATCTCAGATTGGTTCTTTGACATAAATTCTGCTCTTGGCAGAAGACGCAGACCTTCTCCAGAAACAATAAATCGGTTCCTCTCTGCCGAAAGCGCATGGATCTCACTGCGCCTTCTAGCTGAGGAAGCTGCCAATAGAAAGACCGCCTTTAGAGTCAAATGCTTTAGACTAGCCGAACGCAACGGTTCGAATGGGTGCTTGGCCAGTACATTAAGCACTAAAGATAGACTCCAGGCTGGAATGACTACCGGTTGTCTCGGGCGGAGATTGCTCATTCCCTTCAACATCACGTTTAACTGGGCCACCTCTGGACTATCCCTGTTGGCTAGACAAGGGATAACTGATGCCAAAGCTGACTTGTATCCAGCAATTGTGACGGGAGCTAGTCCTGTAAAGAACAGCTCACAGAGAAAGTCTGCTATTTGCTGAATAGTGGATTGAAAGGTATCAATACCCTTTTCTTCACACCAGTCTGCAAAGCTGTTAACCTTGTTGTTATATGACTTGAAGGTTGACCTCCTTCTCGCAGCCACGATGAAATCAGCAGCCTGTCGAGAAAAGCCTTCCGACGTGGAACGTTGTTTGACAACATCCACGCAGTCAATTTGAACATTTCGGGACGCTCGTGTAGGAAGCGTCCCTTGACCTGGGAGATTATGTTCGGAATCTCGGGCAACTGCACAGGATTTTCCACCAGCAGATCCAGAAGATCCGTGAACCACGCCCTGCTCGGCCAATACGGCGCTATTAGCAGGACCAGACACGGCTCCTCCCTGACCTTCACCAATACCTTCGGAAGAAGAATGGTGGGTGGGTACGCGTACGCGTGCATCCCTCTCCAGCTTATCGCCAGAGCGTCTGTATCGACGGCATTTGGATCTGGAATCGGCGAGACATATGTCATGATTTGAGCATTTTCCTTTGTGGCGAACAAGTCCACGTTGGGTTTGCCCCAATGCTCGAAGATCCGTCGCAGAACTGGAGGGTTGAGGGACCATTCTGTTGGCAAGATTCTCTGTCTGCGAGACAAAGCATCCGCCAGAATGTTCAATCGGCCAGGAATATGAGCTGCTTTCAAAACAACCGAGTAATTCCTGCACCATTGAATCAAGTGCCACACCCTGATGCACAGGGTAGGCGACCTGGTCCCTCCTTGGCGATTTATATATGATACTACTGTCGAATTGTCCGACCGTATCAATATCACCTTGCCCCTGATCATCGGAAGGAACTCTTCCAACGCCAGTTCCACTGCCATCATTTCCAACAGATTGATATGCAGCTGACTCTCCGGGAGAGTCCATGTGCCCGAGACCTGGTGTTCTCGCAGGCAGGCACCCCACCCTTCCAGCGATGCATCCGTGTAAACGGACAGCTGGGGGTGGGGTAGGTGCAGCGAAACCCCTATTAGGAGATTCTGACGCTGTTTCCACCATAGAAGATGCGATATTATCGGCTCCAAAACTGGCACCAGTTTTGACAGGGGTTCTGTTCTCTGTTTCCACAGAGACATCAGATACAACTGGATAGGTCTTCGCATTAGAGCAGCGTACGGGATAACCTGCTCCATGGAGACCATCATGCCCAGCATCTGAAGGAACCGCCTCGCCTGAATGTGGTTTCCCACTCGAAAACTCCTGAGGATGGCTAACAGAGACACCACTCTGGGCTCTGATGGGTAAACCCTGCCCTCCTCGAGGTCGAATCGCATCCCCAAATAAACGAAATGTTGAGTGGGCGTCAACTCGGATTTCTC
>CM067373.1:83879031-83934596 GCA_034401795.1 Chaetoderma sp. LZ-2023a | reverse complement strand
CGCATGACACGTGTGTTTCCCACTCGAAAACTCCTGAGGATGGCTAACAGAGACACCACTCTGGGCTCTGATGGGTAAACCCTGCCCTCCTCGAGGTCGAATCGCATCCCCAAATAAACGAAATGTTGAGTGGGCGTCAACTCGGATTTCTCCTCGTTGACTATTCAGAGTCAGAGCAGTATCCACGTTCAACCTGGCTGCCGAGTCTGCCTTGATCAGCCAGTCGTCTATGTAGGTGTGTAGCGCCACGTTCTCTTTTCTGAGAAACGCTGTCACCGCAAGGACCACTCTTGTGAAAACCCTCGGAGCTGTCGACAGGCCAAACGGGAGAACTGTAAACTCCCATACTTGATTCTGAAACGCAAATCTCAGAAACCTGTGCCAACTCCGATTTATCGGAATGTGGAAATATGCATCTTTCAGATCGATCGATACACACCACATTCCTTTCCTCAATCCCGCCATTACCGACCTCTGCGTTTCCATCTGGAACCGAGGCGTATGGATAAACCAATTTAATGGCCTGAGATTGAGTATGGGTCTCCATCCCCCTGTGCTCTTGGGGACAAGGAACATGTTTGAATAGAAGCCTGGAGTGTTCCGGTTTGCTGGTTTTATTGCTCCCTTCAGAAGCAAACCTGACACTTCCTTTTGAACGGCTTCTAACTTGTCTGGCTCCCTTGGTACGGGTGTCCAGACAGGTGCCAAAGACAGATTTTGTGGCGGAAAGTCCCACCACTCCGGCATGTAACCCTGGGATAACCATCCCAGGACCAGACTGTCTGACGTCACACCTCGCCAAGCCTCGACGAAACGCATGAGCCTTCCACCCACCATAGACGCCTCGACGTCTAACGGGGTTGTCCGGCTCGCAGTCCGCCCCCCTCCCCTTTCTTAATGAGAGAGAGTGAGAACCATTTCGTTCTAGGCACGACGGGTATAACTGGCACCGCTGTTCCTGTCGCACAGGTGCGGTCCAGGCGGATATGAAGGGAGCTTGCGTACCCTCAGGTACGCTTCGGCCCCTTCTGTCCGCCCTTTGAGGCCTTACCCTTACCCTTCCCCTTCCCACCTCTAGGGCGGTCAGGAGCAACATTGGGGAGGGTAGGCGCCTCTACAGCCTTCCTGGGTTTCTTCGCCGGCGGCGGCTCCGAGAACCCAGCCGAAACAGACGTCGCAATAGGCCTGGCTTTCGCCTTGCTCTTATGCTTTTTCTGTTTCTTTGAAGGCTGTCCCGTTAGCGGCTTGCCCACAGCCCCTAGTGCGTGCGCTTGCCGCACTAGCTCTAGCTGTAGATTTACCGCTAACCGATTCTGCGCAATACTGGCGGTGTCCTCTAAGATGGCCTGCGCTTGGCCACCAAAGATGCTAGGCCCTGTCAGGGGCGTCCCAAGAAGACGTTCCCTGACTGCCGTAGCCGGACGCATATGGTCAATGACCATTTGCCTCCTGGACTTCGTCACACGCGCTTGCACCCTTGCCAATGCGTCCATTGACAGCACCAAGCCGTCATTAACGCACGATAGCGCCACAGGGTGGCCTGCCCCCCGCTTCAGCCCACACCGACTGAAGTAGACGATAGGAGTGATTGACAGCGCTCATCGCTGCCCCTCACACCCTCATCGCATAGGGCCAGGACTTCTTCCTGGTGTAACTGGGCCTTATCCACTAGTGCCGGACCGGGAACACCCGACCCAGCACTCTGGACGCCCAGTACCCATCGGTCATCCTCCGTGACCGACGGGACTACACCATACCTGTCGTATTCACCCCGCGGAATACGACATCTTGCCCGCACCTCCCTGGAGGCCGCAGGGAGCTGACCCTTGGTCATTAGTTGTTTACTATAAATAGCATCCAACAAATCAATGAACCGTGGATCCAGTCCCACTGACTGGATCCGGGCCGCGGGCAAAATCCCCGTCCTAATCGACGCAACCGACGGACGGGGCGCATCTTCATCGGCCGTGGCCGAAACCACAGACGGGTCCACTCTGGCTAGCCACGCCAGAGCATCAGACCAATCTACCTCCGAAGAAGATACCCCCGCAAACACGTCACCCGTTGACGTGCTCACGGGTCTGGCAGCCATGGCCTCCCGGCAAGGAGCCACGGCTGACACGCCAGGCACTCCGCTACCACACGGTTCCGCCGCCACCCCATGAAACACTCCGGTCCATGGGGTAGGTCCGCACGGAAAACCGTACGGACCCGTAACCGTCGCGGAACCATAGCCGGACACGGGCGCCAACGGCACCCCCATGTCCGGCTGCCGGACCAGGCGAGATAGGTGAGTACCACGCCTGGCCCGGCACACCCGTTCCCCTGACGGCTGGTGACAAACCAAGCCGCGCGGAACCGGTGCACGGTAACGGATTGGCCTCAGCCGCAGGTGGAGCCGCTGACCTGGCTTGCGCCAAACCAGACAAATGGAGGCCGGTTCCGTCCAGGACGGAATCAACCTCCATATTCTCCACCTGCGGCTTCACGGGCCGCAGCAACCTCTCCTCCTCGGCCTCATCGTCTTCAGACTCCGAAGAGCCGTCACTAGACGAATAAACCGTGGAGCCGTCCTGGCGGACGGCTCCCACACCTGACGGACCGGCCACCGCTACTGGACCACCCGGAGGTGGCCGCAGAGAGACAGAACCCGTCTGGCCCGCCAGGGGGCCGTACGAGACGGCCCCCTCGGTAACCAGTCCAGAATCCTGTCCGAGGACAGGATCCGTACCAGGCATGGGGAGAAACTTCCCCCCAACCTTTGGTAGCAGGGACGACACCAGCGTGGGCAGAACACTATGCAGAAAACCCTGCATAGCCGGACCAAACCACGCCGGCGGTGCCATCTCCGCCACCTCCAGCTGGGGACGTGGAGCACCCCCACCGGCCGAACCGGGCGCTCCACGATTTCCTCTCGGACCGCCTGACCCCGCGTCAGACCCAGCCAAGTCCTTCTGGGCAAGGAACTTAACCATCGTTTCGACGGACCACACTGCACAAACATTACACCTATGATCTATATTACACAGGGCACACCTAAAACAGACATGGTCCTTGAACATTACACGGACAAACTTATGGCAGTCGTCACATGATGGCGGGGCTGGCTTGGCCTATAAAATAAGCACAAACCTACAATAAACAAGCGGAACGAGACACGGATGGAAGGCAGACAATTAATTTTCAAATATTTTGACTCATAAATTAACCGTAACCTCCCCGCACCCCACCCCGCCACGTTACAACAACGATCGCATTGATTATGACGACAAGTACGCGGCGGCACAACACACCCATAATAGATCCTACAGGATGTGTAACGGCTCCAGGAATCATATCGCATAGCATTCAGGGTATATTTACTAATCTATATAAATTATACTCCTAACGAATGCAGCACGATATGTGAAGAGAACAACAAAATGTATAACAACTGCTGTCTCACACGGTAAAACCGCAGACCACACATCTACTCAAGAATTTTGAAACCACCGATCATTGCAAACCGATCGTGATCGCACGTAAACTTCTAAAGTTTCCGGTACCATTTTTAGTACGCAGCACCCAGAACAAGATGTGCGAATTAATGAAAAAATTTTTCTTCACATAAACATCCGAGCGACCGGGTGTGACGTCACCCGCTCGGATTCTACGGAGAACGACGTCAGCCGATATTCGTGTTAGAAATACCGTAGCAAACACCTATTTTCATATCTGCCGATCGCCTGTTGGGGTTTAAAGAAGGCGATCGTCTGGCATATATCGTTGTTAGCACACGTCCCAGATTCTATGGGGTCAGAAATCGGAACATGCAACACAACGAAATTTAGAGACCTAAGTCTTTTAACTATGGATAATAAAGAACAATACAACCTGGTTGTCTTGGGCGGTATTCTCCATAGTCCTTAGTTATCCTTTCAGAACACACAAACTATCACTGATTAAAGACGTAGATTATTTTAAAACACTAAAATACTTAATGCAAAAAGCATGTATTGCTCTTGTTGCTATGCAAACAAGAATGAGCTCTATGGTAAACGGGTACTCGGCAGTGGGGAGCCGGGTACCCGGTTCCCAGGAGTCGGTAAAGCTTCCTAAGTCTATAATCCTAGAGCCGCTGTCAAGGCCAGCTGTATATCAGAAGTAACAGAATGGTGAGTATTGATCGAAGGAGAACATTATCTTTTGTCTCGAAAAAGCAAGTACATGTACATTCAAAACAGCAACAATGTTGAGGCTTTCAAAACTCTTCTAAAAACCCATTTGTTCCAAAAAGCATATTTCACTATTTTAAATTAGCTTTAACTTTTGTAAAGCGCCTTTGGGCAGTTAATTCTGGAATTGGCGCTATATAAATGCATACAGATGCATCCACAGATAGTCCCATATGAATCGTCAGTGTGTCAGTATATCAGACATGTGAAAACTGGTCGGCCAATCCTTGACTTTTAGTCTTGGTGCGGTGGTCCAGTGGAAAGATGCCTGGTTGCTGATGCTATGCGGAGTTGCAGGATGACGGTTCGATCCCCCGACCGGGAGATGGTGATCAACAAATTAAACTAACGGGTGCAGCACTGTCGGCTAAGTTAGCACATGGAAATTGAAGCCGCACGTTGCCAGTGCATCAATAAAATAAAAATACATACATACATACATGTACTATTATCAATCCTTTGAAATACAAAGCTTTAACTGACTTTAACACTCAAACTGCCCAAAAACCGCGGTTTTGCTGTGAAATGTCAATTTTCAGATCAACAGAAGAAAATTTCTAGCTGCGTGTCGTGGCTCAATGGAGAATTCCAGCTTCTCAGTTAATCATATGACATCATAATCAACTACGTAATGTGTAGGTTGACCGCATTCATTGTCATACTTGAATTATGCCATGAATGACATAGCTAAGTTCATCACGAACGCTTACAGGGCCTGGTCCCGAGTTTTAGTTTGGACACCCGTAGCTGTGTAGATGGTGCAAAAAAAAGAAGCCTCAGAGGTGATATTTCACACAAATTTGTGAAAAAAATGTATCAGGAGATACCATACAGCTCCCCTAAGAGCTTTTTATTCGGTTTTTCATAATTTGGCCGCCCAAACTGATGGTATCCAAACGCTTTATAACAGGTTCAAAATCAGTCGGCATGAGGCCCTGGCCTAATTGATGATGGTCTAAGCATTGTTGTATGAATTGTATGTCTTTACTATTCATTAAACAAAAAGAAGATTTCTGGACTTTGGCCATAATAATCTGGAAAACGAACCAGGATCAGATCAAATTCTTGATCTGTGATATCTTGGAAACTATAATAGAAATAACATTGAAATTCTACAGTAACCATGGTCGATCATGATAAATTGTGGTCAATGCAGGAATTTGAAAAATTGTAAAACTAATGCTGTGTATCTGACCAACACTCAACCATGAATTCATTGTCAATAGAGATAACATTGAAATTTTGCAGTGACCATGGTTGACCATGATATATTATGGTCAAGGAGGGAACTTGAAAATTGTTAACACATTGTGTCAGATCTGACCATGATTTGATTGTCAATCATGTCAATAGGATAACGTTGAAATTTTTAAATGACCATGGTATATTATGGTAAAGGATGGGACTGAAAATTGACAAAATGTCAGATCTGACCATGAATTGAACATGATTTCATTGTCAATAGGGATAACACTGCAATGACCATGTACGGCCACGATAACATGGTCACCTGACCATGTTTATGTGGTCACTGGGACCATGGTCAGTTGAGTCGAAAAATCATGGTTGACCATGGTCAAAACCATGAACTACGTTGGTCGACAGTGATATCATGGTGGGCAGGAAATCACGGCCAATACGATTCCACAATATTGGGTGTGATCAGAAAAAATCTGTTAAATCTGAAAAGATACGCACCCCACAACTACAAAGATTCTATTGACCATGTCTTAATATTTACCAATTGCTGGAATGACAGGATCTATAAGTGAACCAGTCATTCCAAAGTTAAATTTTCAAAAATAATCATTTGGTCAATGGACATTTCTCAAGATTACAGCGAAGGCCTATTTTGGCCGTCTTGACAATTAATGCCTTAATAAGAGACAGCATATGCTGCCTTAGTGATCACACTTTCTGGTCTTCCATGATCAGGTGGTTACTGCGTGAAATGATATTGGTACGTGTATTGTGAATTTGCGATTCAGTGAAATTCATATTTGCCAGAGTTATCTCCCCTTCAAATTGTATTTTAACTCAATAACATAGTTCAATTTGCATGGCTGCGGCATCGACATTACAGAATATACACTGGTCAGTGCAATAATGCTGCCTTACATTAAAGATCAAGCTGACCAAAACTCGTCTTTGCAGTGGTCTTGAGAAACGTCCGTTTGCAGACTATTTATTTCAAAATCTACCACTGAAATGCCTGGCTCGATAACAAGCCAGTCGGACTCATTCCAGTGGTAAATTTTCAGAAATAAAGTTGGTTTTCCATGTGATAACCAATTTAATTTTTGAAAATTTACCACTAGAATGACTGGCTCGTCATCGAGCCAGTCAGTCCAGTGGTAAATTTCCAAAAATAGTCTTCCTTGTTCCTTAGTGGCGCTTCCTAGGGCCCCATCAGGTGGTCACATTAGACAGGTTTGCTTGCAGGTTAATTAGTGCTGTTTTACCTTGGCCTTTTCAGAGACCACTTTGTCAAGACTAACATTGCCATAAGGAATCAATACACATGCCCTCAGTACCTGGTTGGCGTGTCTATTTTTAGCAGCGGTCAATACATCTTTAAATTAAGCTTAAGTCTAATGTATGTCTTAATAGCCCTCTGTACATAAAGGTTAAACAATTAATTTTTTATTGGTCATGACTCAAGGAAGTCTACATTATTTCACCTCCAGTATGTCAATTTGCAGACTAAAAGAACAATAATTTGATAATTTAGAACAAGGTCAATAGATTCTCAGGAACTGGGGGTGAAGGATGAAAGGTAGGGCATGCAGAGGTCGGGCATGCAGAGGTCACACTGACCTACTTTTATTATGCCACATAATGTTACCTACATCAAGTTTGATTAGTGTATATAAAAAATTCTTGAAAGCAGAAACGACAGCCCGGAATAATCTTTTGTAACTGACTGACTGACTGACTAACTAATTACACGTAAGTAACTATTTTGGAACATCACAGTTTATTGAGTTGCTAGCTGCACGACCAGTCAAACATTGTCTAACGCATTCAGTGACTGCTATATATATATGTAAACAATCAAAATATTTTGCAATGCTTGCATCATTAGTGTTTGAAAGAATTTTAACAATGTCACTGTGACCTTATTGATATTCGACTCCAACTTTATCACACATCTTCAGAGACCACACCCGCAAAATTCCACCCAAGTCTGGTCAAGATATTCCAAGTAGAAGCAGAGTTATTAAAATTAGTTTTCAAAATAAGGATTCTTTTAATCTGGTCACCGTTCCCTTGACATTTGACCCCAAATTTGTAACATTTCTTCAGGACTCCGCGGCCAACCTTTTCCCCCAAGTTATTACTTTTGTGACTGACTGACTGACTGAGAGATATTGAGCTAATATATTGACCTGCTACATGGACCAGCCGCTAAAAAGTGTGTGCGTGCGTGCGTGTTTGTGCGTGCGTGTGTGTGCAGATGTGTGTGCGTGCATGCGTGTGTGTGTGCAGGTAATGTGTGTGCGTGTGTGTGACGCACACACTCATTATATATATATATATATATATATATACTTATCCATTAACCCTTACCACTCTGATGTCAATATTTCATCTTTTACTGTATCAATAGCAAAGAGCCCGATGTACATTTTTCAACAATTTTGGTGGACAATGTTGCTGTCTATGAATAGCAACATCTTCCACCAAATTTGTTAAAAAATTAACACCATTTCATCTTTTAATTTAGTTTGAAAATTTGAAACTTTGACAACAGTGTGGTAATGGCTAACAAGGATGTGGCATGAGTGTTCAGTGTTTACAGCCTGATAGTACAGACAAATGTTAACAGTGGACAAGTGATAACAGCGCAATCACTCCCATATCTTGTAGTATTGTGGCCTCAGGCCATATTATAATATTGATCACTAAATCTTTATATCCTACAGTACACCTCAGAAATAAAGTTTACAAAACCAAAACAGAAACATGTAACTAGTACAATCCTGAAGAAATATCCTGTTAAATATTTTGGACATAACTTGCCTTGCAGCAATGGCTTCCAATCAAATTAGGTTCAAAATATTCAACAGCATGTTTTATTTTGTTTTGAAAACAGACCAAATTATTCCTGAACTGTACTGTATATCTAGGGATCAGCTGACTAAAGCCGGGATGACTGACTTCTATTATGCATAAATAATTTAAGATTAATATTAAGACGCGTCACATCTCTATACCTTCTGCGCCGGTAAAGCCGCGGAAGGTCCACGGATTTTAAGTTTACACAGGCTTCTGATGGCACACAAATAACTACATACTTCTAGTCAAATTCTGAGCACGGGATCCAGGGTTTTTCCACTAACTTCCCTCACTAAGGGAAAGTTTAGAAAATTAGAGGGTGCTACACTAACAACATGCATGTGCACGTGCACTTGCACACACACACACGCACACAAACTGAACATGTGTATGCACATTACACACACTCACATGGCTGACCGTCCCCCCCACACACCCCACCCCCACCCACTCACCCACATACACAATTTAATCAAATGAACCTTAGTGTATATGTCATGCCAAAGTCAAAGCTTGAATATTGAATCACAAAGCATTCATTGGAGCAATCTTGAAATATGATAAAAGGGGGGGGGGGGAAGGAGGACGGAGATAAAAGAAGACTACACTGTAGTGAATACTAATGATGACAGGCTGAAATGTACCACAGTTCTCTGTTATTCAAGACGATGGAAAATGAAATAAATCTAGGAAATAGTCAGGCGTATATGTGATAAAATATATAATATATCTTTGTATGTTACTGCCTACAGACATATAAATAAACCTGTCTCTGTAATCCCAATTTCATTAACCAACCAACCATACAGATATTAGATTATTTTCAAAACCGATCTGACTGGAATCTGTTGCCGCATAAGGCAGCAAAAGATTCTATTCAAATTCGTTTCAAAATATTCAACAATATACCGGGTACTAGGATGATTGTAAGAAAATAGAAACACCTGGATTTCACCAATGAAAGGGTCAATAATCAACCTGTATGCACTAATGCCTTGAGAATAACTGTTAGGACAGATGCTGAGTGGTATAAGAGCCAACCCTTTAACAACCCCAGACCATACGCAACAAATACTCTATTATATAAGAAATATTGAGTTGAATATTTTAAAACTAATTTGACTGGGAGCTCCCAGTCAAATTAGTTTCGAAATATTTCCAAAATATTTAACAGCTTTCCTATAATTATTTTGAAAATTGAGATGACAGCATTTCAGTGGTTAATGGGGGTAATTAATGTACATACTGAATGATCTACATAGCCACATGGGCTGCATAAATAGGGAATACCTTCAGTACACTTGGCGAGGAACAGTACCAGTGTGTCTATTTCAAACACCAGCAACCAGATACTGCAGACCCTCGCCATACCACTTTTGTCACATTGTAAAAGGTTTTCATTTTTTTGGGAGATTTTCAGGATTTTAAACCTTTTTTTTTTGTTTTTGTGGATTCTTTTTTACCAAGTGGGTGCTCCAAAAGTTGTGAAATCCTAGTGTATGGTCACACCCTTTCCTGTGCTAAAATGTGAACAAGATTGCATCAGCAGTTTCCGTGATAATCACAAATCTAAAATTTGATCTGATCTGATCTGGTTCTTTAATCTGTAACATGTCTGCAAGCAATGCCTGGACATCATCATGTTCCTTTATTGTGTTAAATTTTTTTTAGAAAAATCGGATCCATAGTTTTTTAGATGTAACATCTCATGACAACACACGCACGCATGCGCACAAACACACACACCGTCACATACGCATGCAGTCACACAAATAGACGTGATCCACATACGCATGCAGTCACACAAATAGACATGATCACTGGCAGTACCCTCTTGACTTCTCTACATGTATCTGGGAAAAGGGTAATAAACTAAAAAAGCTAGCTAGAAAATCCACTCTTGAAGGTGAAATATTCTTATAAATTATATGGATTATGGACCATTTCAGTACATAACAAAAGATTAAGCTTAGGACAACCACTAACTAGCAGCACAAACTAAAACTAAGTTCCTCTTAATACTTTAATTCTCAAACGTATCAAATTTGGTTTTAAAAATTCTAATTTCCAGGCAAAGAGTTGAGTCAAAAGAATTTATCACCGAAATTACTGACCTTATTAATCCTTTAACACTCATATCAGGCAAAAATGCCTTCTGCAGTCGTTTTAAAGTGTCCATTTGCAGACCAAGAAGCCTATTTTTGAAATTTTACCACTGGAATGAGTGGCTCGATAACCGAGCCAGTCATTCCAGTGGTAAATTTTCAAAAATGGTCTTCTCTTGATCTGCAAATGGACATTTTATGAGAAAATTTGGATTTTTTTAAAACAAATTTGAGGGCTAAAGAGTTAATGAGCCACTCATCCAGCATTTCAAAAATAGCCTTCTCCAGGCTTCAAATGACCAGCGCCTGAGATCAGTGCAGAAGCCGTTTTTACTACTTTAGGTATGTTAGGCCCAACTTGACCATTAACATTTTAACACTCATATCAGCCAAAATGGCTTATGCAGTGGTCTTGAGAAATGTCCATTTGCAGACCATGAGATTATTTTTGAAAATTTACCACTGGGGTGACAGGCTCGCAGTCGATAACCAAGCCAGTCATTTCAGTAGTACATTTTTAAAGCCTTCTCTTGTTCTGCAAATGGACATTTCTATGAACAAATTTGAGTGTTACGGGTTAATGGCTTACGGTTCCCTGAACAATGACAAGTAGCTTATTACACCTTTCACAGTAACATAGAAGTTGAGGAATGCAGTTTCGCAGTCAATCATATGATGTCATAATAAATTATTATCTTTATTCATGTCATAACAAATTATGACATGAATAACAATAGTCTGGTTGCAAAAGCTTAATAGTCTGTCAAGTTGTACAAATTGTATATCTCTGCTATTTAACCCTTTAACACTCATATAAGCCATATTGCAGACAAACAGAATGACTGGCTCAATAACCAAGCCAGTCATTCCAGTGATAAATTTTCAAAAATAATCTCTTGGTCTGCAAATGGATATTTTCTATGAGAAAATTTAAGGGCTAAAGGGCTAACCCTTACCATTCTGAAGTTAAAATTTTTAATTTTCTGATTAAATTAAAAGGTTCATTTTTCAACAAATTTAGTGGAAGATGTTGCTGTCAAAGACAAAAAAAGTCAATATATTCAACAGCATACATTACGTGTATAGTTTTCTGTAAATTGAGATTCAGGGAGTGTAGGGATCGATCGATCCTAACACAAGCAAAGCATGAGTGGAGCTTAGCTAGAGATGGGCGTGGCATAGCTGAATTCCTCCATTAATAACATTATTAATATCATGCTTCGCATTGAGATCTTATTGAATATATGTACTTACCATGGAAAATATATGTCACACACTAAGGTATTAGACCACCTATGATGAAAGTTGAAATTACAGCTCAGACCAGAATTTCCTCTGGTGGTCGCTGGACTATGAAAAGTCAGTCAGAGCTACCTATGATACAAGACGCCTTTAGAATATAGTGCTAGCAAACCTTCCAAATGGCTGCTTAGCTGCCATAGGAGGTGTCTCATTTGAACAGGCCTGGCAACAACTGCCTGGGTTTTGTCTTAATTAGCTGGCATTTCACACAACTAAATGTGCTACTATTGTGGATGGACGACGGACAACTCTTCATATATAACAAGCATTCACTCAAGTATCTGATAGGGCTGCAACGAATCCCTAAATTACGAAGCGATACTTATGATGATGTGTGTGTGTCACAATATGATACGTATTAGGATACATAATAAACGATGCATAAAAAACCTATTAAAATAAACAAAGTACGCAATTAACAGCACAACAGTGGGAACAATCTGTTTGCGGGAGAACACCATATTTATTTTGAAATTAATAAGACTGGAAGCCATTGCTGCCTTCAATGGCTTCCAGTCTTATTAATTTCAAAGTATTCAGCAAAATATACTTTACCTTGAAAGGAATTTTCTTTTTCATGGATTTGTCATTGAAAGGATTACGTTTTCTACCACATAAAGTCAACTGGTAAAGCAAAGAGCTTGGAGGTAAACTGTTTTATTCGTGTTTCTAAGTATCACAATACACAGTTAAGTGTATCGTGATACGCTTACTGTATCGTGATATCACGATACACAATAAATCATTGCAGTCCTAGTATCTGATGACAATCATCATGTCATCCTCTAACACAAATACTTCCCATTTTAGCCAATGTCACAATGAACATGATGTGCATTTATTTGTCACAAAAATCCAAGAAAAGTGTCACTAAAGTGCACTACTAGTCTTTGATAAATTTCTAACTTAATAAATATTTTGCTTAATACTTTGAAACTAATCTGACTGAGAGCTATAATTTCTACACCACCTCCCCGTTAAATTAGTTTCAAAACATTTAATAGCTTACCTAGGTACCATGAAATTTAGATTCTAGGAAGTCATATTTCAGTGTTAAAATCAATATTATAAACTTTTTTTTAAATATTTTGAAACAGCTCCGAGTCAAATTAGTTCAAAAACATTCTTACAGGTCTTGTATATAGACTATAGTTGTGCTGAAAATTAGATTCTGGGATTCCAAGAAGAATAAGAGCGGGTGAAGCCTGGCTAGAAATTGGCGGGACATAGCTACCTATGGATCCCTCTTTTCAATGGAGGAATACAGTTTTAGCTATGCTCAGCCCAGCTCTAGCTAAGCTCCGCCCACGCTGGGATCAATGGATCTTTCTGAACCTCAATTTCCAGAAAACTAAAACAGGTAAGCTGTTGAATATTGTGACACAAATTTGACTGGGTGCAGTTGCTGCATATACAACAGCGCCCCATCAAATTAGTTTCAAAATATCCAACAGAATGTTTATTAAATAGTAGAGTTAAGACATACAATTTGTACAACTTCACAGACTACATGTATTAAAAGCATTTATGATGGACTAAATTGCGTCATTTATAGCATAACTAATCATGACGTCAGCCTACTTGTGACGTAGTTGATTATATGTCATACGATTGTCACTTAAACTGGTGGCTCTGAAGTCAGGTTACTTTCAAAGCCTGATTGGTCACTACGATCAGCTACTTTCTATGTGTGTACATACGTTGTCTGCTGAGTTCCAGCTCTTCCAGTTCCAAATTTTCATCATCAGATTCCGTCCCTGAGTCACGTCCCTCCTCCTAGAAAAGACAGAGGCAACACACATTTATACGGAGATTAAACTTTCAACATGACAGACCAGAGTAATCTAGTTCCAAAATACACACCGTAAAATAACAATCTCATCTTAGAGAACACCACATGCTTTCTAACTGCCTGCCTGTTAAATTTCAGCAGAACACATTTTCCATGGCATGTAACTTTGGACAATTTGACTGAAAGTTGTTCGTGGCTAAGGCCCGAATTACTTTCAGCCAAATTTTTTTCAAAAGAATCAGCAGGTCAAGAGTTATTGCCCATTGAGTTTATTGTATGCTGTTTTGCAGCAGTCAGCCAGATAAAGCTCTTAACCCTTACTACTCTGGTGTCAAAACTTTAAATTTTAAAATTAAATTAAAAGATGAGCTGTTGTTAATTTTTCAACAAATTTGATGGGAGATGGTGCTGTCATAGACAGCAACATCTTCCACCCAAATTGTTGATAAATGTAAACCTATTTCTTTGACATTGTCACAATAAAAGATGAAATATTGACGTCAGAGTGGTAAGGATTAACACTTTAACCATTTTTACCGATAAATATCAGGTATCTCAATCTCAGTGCAAACAAACAAGAAATTTGTTGAATATTTGGAAATTAAATAAATAAGGCAGCAATGGCTTCCCGGCATATTTATCTCAGAATATTTAACAGTACTGGGTGCTATACATCGCAAAGAATTTACTTTTTCAGTGATTTGTTCCAGAAATGGTTAATGACGAGATTTGGTCAGGAAAATGTAAATCATGGATGTGTGTCCATTTATCCAGTTTTAGCTATGCCCCACCCAGTTTTTACTGTGTTGAGATCAATCGATCCTTACACTCCATGAATCTCAATTTCCAGAAACATATATACATGTAAGCTGTTGAACAATTTGAAACTAATCTGATAGGGTGCTATTCCTGCCGATGGCAGCAACAGCGCCCCGCTAAATTAGCTTCAAAATATCCATTATCATTTTTTAAATTTCAATTTTCTCAAAGAAAATGCTGAATTCATTTGCAGACGAAGAGAATACGATTTAAAAAAATTTACCACTGGAATGACTAGCTCAGTTATCGAGCCAGTCATTCCAGTGATAAATTTAAAAAATAGTTTTCTCTTGGTCAGCAAATGGACATTTTTTAAGACTACTGCAGAAGCCGTTTTTGGCTGATATGAGACTTAAAGGATTTAATAAGTAATGACATACAATTCACACAGCAATGCTTTTAGTCCTTATCAATTAAGCATTTGTGACGAACTTAGCTATGTCATTCATGATTGACGTAATTGATTATAATATCATCCTAAACGTCACATAGTTTATTAGGACATCATATGATTGACTGTGAAACTGGAATCCTCCATTGTAGGGCAACCACACAGATCTCGTTACATTTTCTCATAGAAACGGTCAATTCGTTGACCAAGAGGCTATTTTTCAAAATTTATCACTTGAATGACTGGCTCGATTATTCAAACAGTTATTGATGTTATAAATTTCCAAAAATATCCTCCTCTTTGGCGGGAAATTGAAATTCTTTTCAGGACCACTGCAGAAGCCATTTTAGCTAGCCTGACAAGTAAAGCTCACTAAAGGGTTAAGGATGTCACAGCATAAAATATTCATGTCTTAACTCTTTAATGCTCAAATTTGGTCAAGAAAATCTAACTATTTGCTTATTAAATGACCAATATACCAATATAAGATTATTTTTGAAAATTTACCACTGAAATTACTGGCTTGGTTATTGATCCAGACATTTCCGAGCCAGCTATTCCACTGACAAATTGTCAAAAATAATCTCCTGGTCTGCAAATAGACATTTTCAATGAGAAATTTGAACATTTTCTTGTACTAATCTGAGGGTTATATAGCATTATAGGGTTAAAGCTAGGATTCCATTAACGCGTATGCGTATCCATATGCGTATCTGAATGAGTGATTCCATTTGTACATATGCGTATCCGAAAGTAGTGATTTTATTCAATCAATTGGACTACTACTACTACTACTACTACTACTACTACTACTACTACTACTACGTACTACTACTACCACTACAATCGCTGCTACCACCACCGCCTACTATCCGTATCTGAATAAAATTGCTACATGTAGCGATCGGATTAGGATACGGACAAGTTTCGCCTACCCATACGGACATATGGAATCATACTATCTATTTGTACTGGAAGCGAAAAAAATTTCGGATACGCATACACAGTATACACATATGCGCTAATGGAATCCTAGCTTAACACTCAAGTCTGCCAAAAACACGTTCTGCTGGTCTTACGAAATTTTCATTTGCAGACCAAGAAGTCTATTTTTGACAATATACCACTGGAATGAATGAATCGATAATCAAGCCAGTCATTTAAATGATAAATTGTCAAAATAATCTTATCTTTTTTATCAGAAAATGTAAGTTTTCTTGAACAACTGTTAGAATTGAAGGGTTAACACTTACCACTCTGATGTCAATATTCTATCTTTTACTGCGCCAGTAGTGGTGTACAATTTTCAACTATTTTGGCAGACGATGTTGCTGTCTACGACAGCACCATCGTCCACCAAATTTGTTGAAAAATGTACACCAGTTTATCTTTAAATTTAATTTGAAAATTAGAAATTTTGACATCAGTGTTATGGGGTTAACAGACGTTACCTTGAAGTTGATCTCGGAATCATCGAGTGAATCCGGGTCTGGCTCAGCGGGTGCTGTAGTCGGCACCACCTCATTCAACGACTGAGAACGAAGTTTATGAGTAAGAAATTTGAGCATTATCGGGTCGTCCTCGTCTGTCATTTGGAAAAGATGACAACAAATACGATGACAGAATATGAGGTAGTGATATCACAGCTACACAACTAATAACATAAAACCTCCACAACTGGCAACCACCGCCACCGAATCCAAGGCTGGAATTCGTCATATAACTCAGAATAATACGATCCCTTTAAAACGGTCCATTGAGGAAGAATAACAGTCCGAGATTTTAAGGTACACTATCACGCCATCCATTGTCGATGTACAGTGACCGCGATAAATAATGGATGAATACACGTCAAACTCTGTCTGACAGCAATACAAAGATTGCTCACTAAATAAAGTTCGGGTCTAATAACAACTAATTTAGCTGTCAGCAGGTCATCTTTGCGCAGGAGACCCGTGTCCGAATCGGCGAATGAATGGAATTCACCGACCCGGCTCCAGTCCTTTTTCGGCTTCTGTTACGTGTCCATGACTCCTAAAACAAAGAAATTATCTATTTAGAAACGATTATCCACATAAAACAGCTGCCATACTGTACAGAATCGATATAGAAGAATGTCATACGCACACTTTTTGGACCCTATAATGCACACTTTGCAACAGCTCAAGCCGTTTCTGCACTGAAGCGCAGAGCGCTGACATAATATTCTTAGTGTAAATAGTGGTATCGTCCCGATGAAGGGGGCGTGAGTTGAGAAAATAAAACGAGGAATTAGGGCAGTTGGGATATATTGCTAGCATGACTAAAACATTATATCTAATATAATAAATTCATAAGATCTATAAATTATTGTATAATTCATGCATAAATATTGCGCTATTATCTGAAAATTACTTCATATAATTATTTTCCCGACGAATAGCGACCCCTGTCCTAGAAAATAGCCACACGATTGGTCGGCAAAGTTTACTCCTGTCAGTTCGCCGTGTTCTCAGCCGCTGTAGTATTTGGCTGATTGCCAAACTCCTCATCACATTGGTTGTAATATTGTCATTGTTTGATCTAAACCGCTCGTGCTAGGGAGACAGATAGGTGTATACTGAGAATTTACAGTATAATCAGCGAATTACGATTGCGCATCTAAAGAAATAAAAGAATTGATAATAATTATTACTTTTACTTATACATTTTTCCAGTGCCCGATTAACCCTTGCCAGGGCTGGGGGCAAAGAATATTTGTGGAGTTGGGTAGAAGCGAAAGGCAAAAAGGGGCCCAGATAACGCAACTTTCTGGGCCAATGCTGGGCCGATACCGGGCCGATACTGAAAGCATCGGCCCGGTATCGGTCCAGTAAGTTGCGTTATCAGGGGTTGGGGGGGGGGGGCCTCCTCCGAAAACCTTTTAAATCTTGATGCTCGCAGATAGCATCTCCTGCATTTCCAGAGGTAAATATGGCCCATCAGTTGGCTGTTAAATTATTAGTTTTAGCCATTTAATTTCTTTCTTTTTTGTTCACTCAACTTTTTTAGGCGTTCAGTTGTGAAAACAGGACTGGATAAAAAAACAACCTAAATGAACAAAAAAGTGAAATAAATTCGCTAAAAATTGAATAATTTAACTGCCAACTGAAGGGCTATGTTTACCTCTGGAAGTGTAGGTGGTGCCATCTGAGAGCATCTAGAATATAAAAAATTATACTAAACTGTAATACAGTCATGAGCCATCTGACTCCTAAACCATCAGAAAGGTAAAAAAACAAAAGAAACACACTTTAATAAGAATAATACTGAAACAATATATAATGGACAAATAAGACAATAAGACACCCTCCGACCCCCCCCCCCCCCCCGCCCCACCCCCACCCCACTTCAGGGAGGCGCATATGGTCATATGGTCATACTGTCTATATCGTACATATTCCTAACAAATAGTAACTTTAAATGACTATAGCTCTTGACGTTGGCTTGAGGGGCTTTGAATGACCACTCGCCTCTATATAGCTTGTCATCACTCATCATCAGAAAACTCCAACCAAAAAGGTACCCGTTACTAAAGAACAATACTGAAATAATATATAATAGACAATAAGACGAACATTATAAGTCTGTAATGAAACTTCCATTACATTACAGTGTTCATCTTTCACCCAGAAATTACTGAAGGGGTGGCCCTTGGCGTAGGTCCGGGTGGGACTCTGGGAAGGGGTGTCCCCCTCCCAAAAAGAGAGGGTGTTGGGTTTCGTGATGCTGAGATGCGATTTCCAGCCTTCTTAGTGGAAACATTGATTTTTATTTTATCTGTAATTTAGAACATTCTTGGAGAGAATCAAGCAGTCAATGAAAAAGGCGTATTAACCTATCTATTCACCTTATACAGTTTCTTTGTTTACAAACGTAAAAAGCTCTCTGGGCATCATGTTCAGACAGCTATTCTCGCTTTTTAAAAGAGAAACTGAATAAAACACATTATTCACTCAAAAAATATTTTTTGATAGAAAAAATTGGAGGCTGATCAAGATCTGGGGCCGGAGGCAAATGACCCCGCTTCCCCTATTATAATCCGCTACTGCCTTTTTCTTGCTAGACATAGCACAGCGGCAAATTTAAATTGATATATCGATATATTCCACGCCAAATTTGAATAAATATTGGTATAATTAAAGGTGGATATTCACACTAGAATGGTTGAAAATAAAATTGGTAAAATTGTGTGTACTTTTAGAGTAATTGTGTGCTTAGATGGAATGGAACGAAATAAATATGATGATATCTTTACGTATAAATCAATATAATTTTTTGAGTTGTCAAATGGAATTACAGGCACGACCAGCAAACGTTGTTTCGTTGGCCCAACGTAAGTTTTATTTGTTGGCCCAAAGTACCCTGATAGCAAGCAAACGTTGGACCAACGTTGGCCCAACGTTTACCACTACGTTGGTCCAACGTAATTCTGCTCATCGGCCCAACGAGGGCCCAACGTTGACAATGCGTAATTGGGCCAACGTTGAGCCAACGGGCATAAATCTATGAAGATATTTAAAATAGCACGCCAGAGAGCATAATTTAACAATTTAAAAATGAAAAGTTAATATGATGTTGATTTTGTTTGATTTACTGTGAAATTTCGAATGCTGGCCCAACGTTGGCACAACGCTGCCCAGCGACCATTGTTTCGTTGGCCCAACGTAAGTTTTCTTTGTTGGCCCAGCGTATAGTTTTGCTCGTTGGCCTTAAGTTGACCAAACGTGTGGTTTCGTTGGCCCAACGTTGGCTTTACCCTTACGTGTGGTTGATTAATAGAAAATTAGTTACGTTGGGCCTACGTTGTATTTACGTTGGCTGGCTGATGGTAATTAGTTAGTTACGTTAGGCCAACGTAGATTTTACGTGGAAAAAACTACATGATACGTACGTTTGGCCAACGTAATCCCAACGAGCAAAACTATGTTGGGGCAACGAATAAACATATGTTGGCCCAACGTTGGGCCAATATAGCATTGTTTGCAAGGTGGCCCAACGTTGGCAAACAAGTAATACATCCAACGTTGGTCCAACGTTGCAATGCCAACTGCGATCTGCCAACCTGTTGCCAACGTTGGCTCAACGTTTACATGTTATCTGGGTAGTTTTGCTCGTTGGCCTTACATTGGCCCAACGCATGGTTTCGTTTGCCCAACGTTGGCCTTACGTGTGGTTGATTAATAAAAAATTAGTTACGTTGGGCCAACGTTGTATTTACGTTGGCTGACTGATGGTAAGTTAGCTACGTTGGGCCATCGTAGATTTTACATGGAAAAAAATACATGGTACGTTGGGCCAACGTAATCCCAACGAGCAAAACTATGTTGGTCCAATGTAAACATTGGGCCAACATAGCATTGTTTGCCGGGGAATTCACATTCAAATTCACAACTGAAAATAAGAAATTTATTTATATGGAATGAAATCATCATACGTTAAGATTTATTTCGTTTCATTCCATGCCACAGGCGTAGGAACAGGAGGGTGGGGCGGCGGTGGGGATGGCGGTGGGGCGATATCCCCATATTTTTCTATCCCATTGTGTATCCCCATAGCGCCCCTAGTTTTTGGCCCCACCCACAGTTTAGACCCCACCACCCGCCCGCCCACACACACACACGCACGCACACACGCACACGTCAATAAACTTTCCTACACGCCTGCCCAACTCTATGATTCCGGTTGGGTGCATACGTATATTTCGGCATACGTTATGAGAATGTCCCCAATAAACAGAGAATACTGAATTTATTATTAAAACAGACTGAAATAGCTTCTCAAAATGCCCAAAATGCCAAAATTAGAGGAATGACTAAGCAAATTGACTGCACAACTATGATACCTACCACGCCGATCAGACCCACATGTATGTTGTCCCAACAAAATCGAAAATGAAACCGTTTATATATAAACCAATTCGGGTCTGATAATAAATTATACTTATATATGCATATCCCACTGCGCGTCGCTCCAATAATCAATGTTATATGGTGTCGTGTCTAAATATATAATGTGTGTGTGTGTGTGTGTGTGTGTGTGTCCGAAATAGATCTTAGATATCGTAGGCCTACGCGTTCGATCATATGATTCAAGAGGCCCTATCCTTACTGCGTGTGCTTATTTGGGTTTCAACCGTACAGACGTTACAAACACACACGCACGCGTATAGACGCATCTACGCATGCACACACTAATAGACACATGCTGCTGCAAGCAACACCGCCCCAACCACCCCACCACCACCACAAGATTTCTATGGTGCGCACGTACGCACCCACGTACTTGTACACACGCACTCGCCGCGTGCACGCGTGTACACGCAGATACACGCACACCCTGAGCTTGAGCCCTCCATGTAGGGTCTATGCATCCCAATCATTCCAATTATTATCAGGCACATCGCTCCAATAATCGATGCTGTGGGCTCAAAATAGATTATTGCCCAGTGATGCTCGATCTTCATTATACGTACTGCACATGTGAGGTGCATGCCTGTAGGGAAAGGCTGGACAAAATGGGACACCTAAGATTGAACTCTTTCAACCTATGGTTAATTACAGTCCAGACTAGGAAGAACTAAAAACAAGTTCGATGAAATATAATTTCGACATCAAGTGCAAAATTATTTTTTGCAAAAATGTTCTTTTTTCCCCTACTGCTGGGACAAAATGGGACAGGGTGTCCCTTTTTAACCACGTGAAAAGCACATTTGGTAGTAGTAGTAGTAGTAGTAGTAGTAGTAGTAGCGGCGGCGGCTACGGCCCCACCCTAGCCCGAAATTTTTTGAAGGAAAGAAATAAATGGTCAAATATAATAATTTAGCAGTCAACCAAGGGTCCATATTCATCTCTGGACACGAAGGAGCTGCTATCTGAGAGCATCTAGATGTCAAAACTTTCTGGAGGGTGGTGACCCACCCTAGAGCTCAATTCTGGGATGGCTTCTAGTGGTTGGGGGCCAACCCTAATTACTTTGCCCCGGGCAAAGATCAAGTTTTGTGAAAGAGACAAAAGCACTTCAAAAGAAACACTAAGAAATATTGCCAGCACAAATAGAAGACCCAAACCACACCCTTGATCCTCCACCCTGGGAAAACAAACTAGAGAGCATAGCTATTCGCACCACAGTACCTCATCTCACAACCAAAGATGAACACAGTGATGTGAGCAAGAAGGCCCTGATCCCAGCCATGCTGGAAGAGATGTACCCTCAGGAGACATGATAAGGATCTACACAGATGGATCAGCCAAAGATGCAATTAGGAGCGGACGTGTCGGACTGCACATACAGTATCCAAACGGACAACATGAGTCAGCTGCAATACCAACACGCAAACACTGCACAAACTACAGAGCTGAAGTCGAAGCACTGGTTCATGCAGCTAATACCATCAGCAGAACAGCAGACCCTATTGCACAGATTGTCTTTTTATCTGATGCCCGCTCCGTCCTCGAGGCTATCACCAAAGGTAAGCTGCCACAACTTGAAGAGGCACTACAAACCATCAAATGCTTTCGGATAGCATTGCAGTGGATCCCCTCACACTATGGAGTCCAAGGAAATGAGGAAGCAGACAAGATGGCAAATGTGGGTGCAAAAGAGAATCAGACAGAAAACATGGTTACCCATACAGAGATGAAGACTATCATCAAGTCACTCTATAGAATACCTCAATCAGAAGATGCCTACCATCATCTCTCGAGGCCCGAGCAAGTGACCATTTTTCGTCTCAGAACGGGACACAGCAGACTAAACCAACACATGTACAGGCGGTTCCACCTTACGACATCGCCCGCTTGTCCTTGTGGAGAAGCAGAACAGACCACAGAGCACATACTTCAATGTTGCAGTACGTATCAGTTGCTGAGAGAAGAGATCTGGCCTTTGTCAACCTCTTTTCTTGAAAAGCGGTATGGGCCTGTGGAAGAACCGCAGAAAACCACAGATTTCATCTTGCGAACGGCTCTCCAAGTGTGATACCAGCGATCGAAAAGAAGAAGAAGAAGAAGAAGAAGAAGAAGAAGACTTTGCCCCGGGCCGACAAGACGTTTAAGATGGCCCTGCATCAACACATCTACGTACACACATAGTTCGATCCAGCAACACCCATCCCTCCATCTGTACACATATAGTTTTACACACAGTGCAGCATTCGTCCACAGCCAGTATCTCACCACTACCAATTTTGCTTGTGCACTAAACCCGACGATAGAGGTAACGGGGTGTGATAGACACAGTTTTTCATTATTTTCATTAGCCCTACCAGGTCACGTGGTTTCGAGGGTGCATGGCTTATTTGCCCATGTATGGAGTACCGAATGGGGCGTGTTCTGGTGGGCGTCCTTGTACAAACACACCCATCAGAACACATCCATTTTTGGCACTCCATATATGATAACTACGCCACGCTCCCACATCCCCACCCTCGAAACCATCTGACTTGGGAGGGCCAATGAAAAGGTGTGCATATCACACCCGATGGTTAGTGAGATTGATGACCTAGATATGCTAAAACGATAATACTTAAACTACCTTTTTCTAAGATAATAGAAAGATACCTATTTTCCTTAGTTCCTCTTACGAATCGAGTAAATCTGATAGTGTATGTGTAAAGCATCGGCCTTGCTACACTGGCACACTCCTACTAACAACACTGCTGCTGCTGCTGCTGCTGCTGCTGCTGCTGCTGCTGCTGCTGCTGCTGCTGCTGCTGCTACTACTACTGCTACTGCTATTACTACTACTACTACTACTACTACTACTACTACTACTACTACTACTACTACTACTACTACTACTACTACTGCTGCTGCTGCTGCTGCTGCTGCTGCTGCTGCTGCTGCTATAATTATAGCATCCATTACCACTAGTACTAGTTCTAGCAATGCCATAAGTATGATGAAATCACCATTACTACTAGTACAGAGAGGTTCACTCTAGCTTGCTATTTGTCAGAATGACTGGCAAAATCTGAGTCTGGTATTTAGATAAGCCTCACCTGTCAAACAAAAAGCTATTGTCAATTATGGGCTATAGAGCTGGCTATAATTCATGCACATTTATAAACCAGCCAATCAGATTGGCTGTCTATCGCTATAGCCATAATCAATATTTTGGGTTGGCAGGTGGCTATAGTTTATGCACGTCTATAAATTAGCCAATCAGATTGCACGTCTATCGCTATAGGCCATACTCGATATTGATTGACAGCTGTTTTTAAAATTTATGCACTTCTATCATTATAGCTGATAATCCATAAATTATGTATCTATGAATCAGTCAATCAGATTGTGCATCTATCGCTGACAATCGATAATTGCTTTTATGATTAACAGGTGATGCTAATATAAACACCAAACTATTTTTGCTTGCAATTCTGAACTTTTACCAACAGCAGTGATGTACTACACATCTTGTATAGTGCATTGTTGGCAATTATGGTGTCTGGCCATCGGTGTCCAGTGATGGTGCAGAGGCGTGTGTGGTGCCAGGCATCAAGTTTATCTAGAGCTGCCTATGGATCTGTCCGGCTGTTACAGTTTTACAGCATCAATGATGCACAGTCTGTGTTGTATAAATGTAGTCTTTTTGTCAAGGAAATCGTTGATCTACGAATCCATAGCTTCCAGAAGGACTGGAAAGTTATGCTCCCCATGATGCAGCATGCAGCGATGTCAGCAGT
Source organism: Chaetoderma sp. LZ-2023a (assembly GCA_034401795.1). Classification (NCBI taxonomy): domain Eukaryota; kingdom Metazoa; phylum Mollusca; class Caudofoveata; order Chaetodermatida; family Chaetodermatidae; genus Chaetoderma; species Chaetoderma sp. LZ-2023a. The sequence goes on along the minus strand of CM067373.1, from coordinate 83,910,211 downwards.
ACTGTAGAGCAGTGAACTGTAGCTTGGTCGCCGGGCTGTCCATCACAATCTTCAGGAAATGATTCATACTCAAACTACGAGTCGGCCCGACGATGTTGGTCAGCTTGCCTCTGGGTTTCTTGTTCTGAGAGGAGACGGTAGGTGATCAAGTTGTACAATGACCGATCTCTAGGATCAGTGGAATGATAACGTTCCAGTAGAGCTGGGCAGGCGTTCCCCCTACAGCGAACGCTATGGTGTCATCCATGCTATTCATGTAGCCAGTATGCCTGTACATTTTACTTGGTCATTGTTACTCTTTACACTATATCTTTATGGCATAGCTAGTTTGTGTGCTGGCCCTATATAGTGGAAGGTATATAGCCGATTTTAAGCTACCGTAACCTTTCTTATTGGTGAGTAGACTACCTCTGCACTGATTATATAGCTCGCCAGAGAATAACTTATCTGATTATATATATGTAAAAAATAGGAAGTTCCTGCGAGAGACAAGCCTTGCGTGGGCTAAATGTGTGTGTGTGTGCGTGCGTGCGTGCGTGCGTGCGTGCGTGCGTGCGTGCGTGCGTGCGTGCGTGCGTGTGTGTGTCTGTGTGTGTGCATGCGTGCATGCGTGTGTGTGTGTGCGTGTGCGTGTGCATGTGCGTGTGTACACACTAGTTTAATATAAACTAACTAAGTGCTTCAAGCGGGCCAAAAAATGGTTGGTGAGAGGAAATGCCTTGCGTGGGCCTCCGTCAAAAGAAGTTCTTACCACGCTGTAGTGGAGGAAGAAGAAACAGTGTAACTGTTCTTCTTAGCGGTAAACGAAGTGAGACTGAATTGTATATATGACTATTCTAGTGTATGCACACTGTTTTACGTGGAAACAGCAAGCAGATTTCAACAGAAATCGGCTTGACCGAATCTTCAACTGAGGGTAGATTAGGTAGTCACCGCATTAGTGAATGGGCCTTCTTAAGGATCTAGACTAACCTTTAGTTATTAGGTCCAGAGACAGAAGTTTAATGCCTCAAATGGCCTATTCCTACTTAACGTTAAGCAGGTTTCGCCTTCTTGAGGTGGCAAGCTCAAACCCTCACCTTGGGTCTGACTATAGAGTGAACCTTTTAAGCCGTCCGTGTGTACAAATACTGTTGTAGTGACAGGGGACTGAGCCAAAGAGCGACTCCCAGCCTGTGTCCTCTACAAACAGCCACACAAAACAAGGACAAATACAGGACAGTAGAAAATGTTTAATAAGCACCGTATCTACTTAAGACTGGGCCAAAGAAGCAGATAATGAACTATTGTGACATGTGCTTTAGAGGCGTGGAGAACATATTCAGCCATTCCAGTCACAAGCGAGTTAGTTCGCTATGCGCATCTTCTACCGTGGTCAGTGTTTTGAGAACAAGCAATTTTAGACTTGGTACCTGGAGGTTGCGATTATCTGTGTTAGGTTTACTGTTAATTAGCCCAAGATTCACTGCTAGGTCAGTTATAACTATATTATTTCATAAGTGAATTCCAACTTTGGTTTTAAAGAGCTGAGGTGTGTGTGTGGACTCTTCGTTTAGATTGGAGCCAGCAAGAAATCTCGGTGATTCCAAGGGTCAGCCCAACAAACCCGAAGGAAGAAAGTACAATTAAGTGGTGGCCAGGTTGGCAGGGGTTAAATACAATGGAAGCAAGCTACCATGCCGGCTGTATGATCTTTCCACAATTCTGTTTTAGTGTGATACTAACATACAATGGTGGCCTATATAATTAGAACGACTTTTAATATGTTGGCAGAAGCTTCTATTTGCTATTTCCTAACCAAATTATCTGAGCTTATAATTAGTTAGGTTTAAGCCAAATCCAGTGTCTTTGTTTTGGCATGGAAACCGTCACTAGTGAAGTTATGTCACTATTAAGAACTTGTTTAGGTTATGCGCTATTGAAAGTCTGCAATGCTAAGTTCGGCGAGTGTACATTTATTAAACTAATAGAGATTGAATAGAACAAACCGTTTAAAATCAGCACTAGCCGAGTTATTACAGAAAATAGCCAAATAATTTAGGTCTAGCTGACCTATGCATGCCTATTAGCCATCAGCATATGGAAGACAATGTAATAACTTAAAGACGCCTTTTAGTCAAAGGCATGTAGTGTTTAAGAAAATCAAGAATGCTTATTTGTCATTAACGTATGAAAATAAAATGGGTGCCAAGGTTATAATTGCCACAATAACTTAGACAATCATAAAAAGTGAATCTATCAGAAAGATTCTGAATTGAAGATTCCCAATATTTTTTCAGGAAAGTCTGTTAGGTTTGAAGGCCGAAAGACGCTATTGGATATCTAACACATACGTATAGAGACATCTGTGTTGTACTTTTATTTTAGGTAAATCGAGCACAAGACGATCGGCACAGCTAGCTCAGATGCTGCGTCAGAAGCAATGTTTCAAAACAGATGAATTGGGCATAACGTTAATGCAGTGGTTTAAGTTCTATGAAGTAAGCACTAGTAGTGTGCTTTGTATGAACTACTTTTCTGGCATGGCTCGGACAAGATTAGGCAAGATATGAATCAGCTCAGAAGGCTCACTGTTCAATTTTGAAATGTTAGAATGTTCGAAAGTGTACCGTTTTAGGTTTAGAAAGTTTGGCTAATTCTGCGCCATCAGGTAGCTCTGATTCACCGGTTGTTGCCTAATTCTCAGCTGAGGTGAGAGCATGACTTTAATTTGTTATTAGCCCTTGAAGAAGGGCAGAAAAATTAACTTCGGTTCTAGGAGATAGGTTTTCGATCACAGTAACAGGTTCTTTACTGATTACACTGGTGTAGAGTGCCAATGGCTGCTTGGCATAGTGTAGGAGTGCACAAGGTTAACAGTATCGGACAACCTCACCCCCACCCCCCCCCCCCCAGCTGAGGGATTGTTGCTGATATGGCTCCTTATATAGAATCCAGTGACCAATTGACTGACACCATTGCAATTTTCAGCCAATCAATGCACCTATGTGTAAAAGCCATGAGGACACATGTTTTTGTGACGTTACGAATGGCGTTCACCTTATAGCATCATGAGGCACACATGATACTGGGTTCCTTACAACAAATCGTCATTTTCTTTAGTTGCAACTTTGTCAATAGGCATATGTCGGTGAACTCTGTTTTCGATTCATTTGTAAAGAGACTCTCAATCTTTAGTTTGCTTGCAGCTATAGGGAGTAGTTCGTCAAGGGGTTTCCTTTCCTTGTTTATGAAGTCCACATCGTCGGCATATTCCATAAATGGTCAATTAAGCCACGCCCCATCGAAACCACGTGACTTGGGAGGACCAAAGAAAAAGCCTGTCTACCTCACCCCTTACCTCTGACCGTACATAGATAAAGAGTTTTAGACATGCCTCTGGGTGCTGCCAGGTCATCGAATCAAGTATTAATACATCCTTAATTTGAGTCCATTCATTCAAGTCTCTTTTCCCAAACTTGAATGAAGTAGACTACTTCTAGCTATGCCTAGCCCATTTCTGTCTAAGCTACATCCACGCTTTGCACGTGTTGGGAAGTCGGATCGATTTATATACCTAAACCCTGAATTCTCAAAATCCCATTTTCAAGGTAACTATACAGGTAAGCTGGGTTGTCACCAAAGGCTGGGGAGGGGTGAGGGGTGTATGACGCGCCCCATCCTTGCACAATTCACCCAAACCCCCAGACATGTTATGCCTTATGAATTCACGTGAATTTCATGTATCAATTCGATTTAATATTTGGTATGTGTAACACAGTCTGTGCATACACATACAGACAGTAGGCCTACAACCGGCTCTAATAAAATATGTATTTCAAAATTTTCTATGTCAGCCCCCACCTTAATTTTGATCCTGGTGTCAAAGCTCAAAGTTGCATGGCCTATTGAGCGATGGACTCCTTACACACATTACAAAACATTTATACATTAACATATGTATGACACACAAGACAGTGGCACAGTGACAGAATGCTAAAAAGCTACCTTGATATGAAAACTTATACAGGGACTTGACTACCTTTCTGGGATTATTAGCCAGTAAATTAACCTATTTGGGGATTTTATTAGCCATACAGATTTCCGGTTAGAAAGGATATGAGTCTTGCCTCAGACTTATAATGTACAATAGATCACATTTAGGTAGGCCCATATAAACATATAATCACGCATATATATATATATATATATATATATATATATATATATATATATATATATATATATATATATATATATATATATATATATATATATATATATATATATATATATATATATATATATATAGAAACTAATTTGACTGGGTGTTGTTGTTGCGTATTAGTTTCGAAATATTCAACAGAGTGCTTATTAAATAGCTAAAGACATACAATTCCTTAGCTTGACGGAACATTCTATTCTATCTATATACGTCATTTATTACACATTTTTATTGTGACGTCACCAACACGTGGCATATTTGGCTATGACGTCATATTCTTGACTGACAGATCGAATCTATCAATTAACCTGAAGACAATATGGAAGAAAACTCTATTTCTAAGTTAGAAACTGAATGCAAGACTTACCCTCCTTTAGTGTAGTTAGGCCATATGGTGAAATAATTGTGCGCATTTGGTTAAAACCGCAAAATTTGGGATGGTGATGGCATTTGACCTATAGAATAAAATTAGATATGGACCCATTTGAATTTTAAAATGTTTTTCAAGCTGACCACCATTTTCAAAATGACCGCCAGGATATCCTGAAATATGCCCAAATCTCTAAGATTGCATTCAAATGACCATAGAAAAGTTATATAACACCAATTTTGACATAATGGTAGTATATCTAAAGAGTACTAATATATGGTATATGTTATTTTTATTTTTAATTCAAAATGGCGGCCATTCTTTTTTTAAGATGGCTCACAGAATATTAAAATTAATGGCAAAACCAATTAAGCAACATTAAATGTGCCGCACAAAGGATTTGAAACATCAAATTTGACTTGATAAATTATATGGTGTATTAATATTAGATATGTGTCCACCCAAATTATTTTGTTAATGGGCAACTATGTTCAAAATGATCACCGTTTTAAGATGGCCACCAATATAATGCCAGTTAAACCATTCAAATGTTACAAAAAATAGCATAAAATCATTCCATGGGGACAATTAAGTTTGGACATCTATTACGAATCATATGCTTATTACGAATCATTTGCTGAATAACAATAATAATAATAATAATAATAATAATAATAATAATAATAATAATAATAAACTCTTTGAATCTAAAAGACCAATTTACGAAAATCATTACAATTTAATAAACAATCGATTAGATATTTTTAAAATAGTTTAACTGGTAGATGTTGCCGTCTGAACCAAATTAGTTCTAAAATATTCAACAGCTAACCTGTATGATTTTTCTTGAAATCTCGATTCTAGAAGTTCATGGTTCAAAGGGTTAAAGCACTTTAAACTTAAGGGTAAATACAAATTAGTAGATTACTCTTACCATTACTCTGGTACCTTAAAATTCTATTACATAACTTGGTAATTTACTGGTCGCAAACATTAGCAGTACCATAAATAATTAACATAGTTATCAGGTTGACAGATTAACCATTTCACCGATAAATTCCCCGTATCTCAATCTCAGGCCAAATAAACAGGAAAGCTGTTGACAATTTTTAAATTCATAGGACTGTAATTCATTGCTACAATATGCATATGTGGCTTCCAGTTATATTGATTCCAAAAGATCCAACAGAATAAGCTACACATATATTATCACAGCAAGTTTGCTTTTCATGGGCTTGTCATTGAAAGGGTTAAATTCAGCCTTAATATGGGTCCGTAGACTAGTTATAGTGACGGTCTTAATCACAGTTGCATTGACCTCCACGTTTGCAAAGAGCGGTACATTGCATTTCGGCTTAGTTGCATTTGCATTGTGCTCTACACCATTTGTCTACATGGCATCCACAATGCAGTAGTTCCTGCCATGCTTTAGATGCCTCAGACAACGTGGTCCACAGATGTTTCCAGGACTGTGTTTCTAATGTTCTCCAACACATTGGTTTGAACATGGTAACTCAGGAGTATGAATCAAGCTCTGGCCCCAACAATGTCCAGCTTGATATGCAACTCATTTTGTATGTTGCAGCAACCTGTCTGATGTAGGCGGTATGTTTTCTAGAGACCTTCCTTTCTTTGCAAACAGGATTTTGTTGGCATCAATGACTTTCTGGGGTGCACTTGTTCTATAATTGATTAGGACAACACATTGTTAAACTATTGGCAATGTATCCAAGACATCTTCTTTTGTTGATGTTTGTCTTAATGATGCAAATATAGTTGTGACTTTTTCATAGCCATCCATGCTGTCAATGCAGTGATGTGATTTTTCCTCGGCCGGCAAATCCAGATGTTTGGTCGCACCCAGTAAAAGAGTGAAAACGTGAAGTGCAATAGATTTCTTTGGTCCAAGTGTTGTAACAATACCATGTACTGCGATGTAGCAGAAATGCCAAATGCAATCCACCTTTCAGTAATATCCATTTCACTAAAGAATGAAATGGCTAGAAGTACAGCATCATTATCTACAGTTCTAGCATGCCTTTATCGAAACCATGCTTGGCACAATTGGATGCATACAAGAGTAATTTAATGTCGGCCTCTTCATGTCACTGATGTTGTCATTAGATGTGGACAGCAGAATATTACTACTTGTAGACAGAACGCATCTACCTTCACATGAAATCGAAGTTGTCTGTTTAACCAGGTAATTGAATAGTTCCATCTTGTTGTTTTCTACCTTCAAGCACTCAGCCCAGTTGCCTGGAAGCTTTATGCCTGGTTCAAATATGTGACGGATACCAATTCTGCATTTTCTCCGGACAGTGGCTTTCAAAGGGTTATCAATATATAGGGCCCAGATGACATCGAGCCTCTATACAGATTGTAATTGCATTCTAATATAGGGCAAGTAGATATGGTCTGCACAGTCAGCAAATGTTTTGCAGACACCATTTGGTTTCAGCATATTCATAAGGGCTGTTCGACAAGTTCTTCAGGCACTTCAATAAGCCAGATTTTTCTCCCAGTCTCAAGTTGTCAGATAGTGAAATGGAAGGTGGATAACCTTGATTCTCACGAGCGAAGAATTCCTCCAGGTTTCCATGGTGAACTTGGCATGATATATATAGTTGCAAGAACAGGAAACAGTTCTGCTTCAGGGATGTAATTCCTTGGATTCTCTTCGAATTCTGCAGGTGTTGTAGGTTGCTGAAGGGAGCAAATTGCTGCATGCCAACTTTCCTAATTGTCCTAACTGCTGTCACTAGTTTATCACTGACGACCTCTTTGGTGTCTAAACTAGAAACTCAGTTTTCTTTGAAAGGATTTCCCATACTTTCTACACCGGCAGCCATTGCTCTAGCCTGCTTTTGAAATGTGGCATGTACACTTTTTTACTTGATCGTGGTAATGAAGATCTGGGCCTTTACTTTGATTTATCTTTATAGCATCCAGGCATGCTTCGAATTCCGCTACTGCATTAGCAACCTCTAGTCCTGAAATCACCAATCGCAGTGATTGAGATGAACTTTCTACTAATCCAATAACACCACCATCTTTCACAAACGTATTGTTCTCTTCATGGACATGGTCAGTCATATGACAAAGCAGCCAATCTGAAACATAGATTCTACATCTGGGAGAAGTTTAGCTTATCGCCTAAGTGAATGGGTAGCCAACGAAGATAATTATTCTGGTCAAGTGCGAAAAACCACATTACTAGACACCTCATGGATTCCTAATACAGGTCAAAGTTCCCCTTAAGGCAGTGACTGAATAAACACAAGGATCAGTAACTCAGAGTTCATTGTTAGCACACGGTATAGGAATTGAGGACTGTCTAATGACCTCTTTGACTGCCAGTGTTAAAAGTCAAGTTGCGCCTCATCTTTCGGCAATAACTGTATGTACTCATGGTACGCATTGCCCATAAGAAGATGGAGGTTACCTGGTGAGCATGGGTGTCACTAAGAAATAACTCCTGCTGTGCCAGATGTTGCAATATTTGCTTGCATAATTGCGCTCGTCCATCCATTCCCTTCTCCAATGGCTCGTGCTGCAGCCATCTCAATATGCAGTCCTCCCAGCATGACGACGTATTTTGTTTCCCCGCAAGTGTCGGGCCAGTGCCATTGTATCTACTTAGAGATTGTTTACATGGGTTGGTCACACGCAATGACGGTGATCTGACCGGATGTAGGAACTGCACAGATGTATTGACGCGATTCATTACATGTAACATCATGGTGACTGATTTTGCTTCTTCCTTGAAGAGGGGTAGTGAGGAAATGATGTCAATTTGTCTCTCCAGTGTCAGCTGGATGAGACTTGCATGGACTGCTGCCCATGGTATGTGCATATCTTGAGTCCTCAGTGGTGTTGCTATCAAGTACTTCAATCAGCCACCTAAATAAACATATATGAGATTTGATGTTATTATCCCCCACATTTTGATAAACTCGCCTCCAATCGTTCGTCTGTCTGTTCCCCCACCTGTCCATCTGGCTATCTGCTCCGAAACCGTTTCGTGGAATCCAACCAGATTGTGTATGCAAGTAACCAATATGATTGTGAAGTGCAGGATGACATTTACATTTTGCTCCCCTTAGATGGTATAGGTGCGATCAAAATGTAAATTTTTTTTTTTGAAATGGTGGGTAGGATGTGGTGGGGTGGGGTGGGGTGGGGTGGCAGAACAGCAAAGTTGGCGATATTCAACCAAATTTGCTATCTGAGTTACTCACATGATTAGAAAATACATGTACTGTTAGTATAATCAGATGTGCTGGGATAGAAAATGTTGGTGTAGTGAATTCAAGGTAATATCAAATGCTTATTTTGTGTATGATAGAGCTGTTATGATCATTGTAACTCTGTTAGGATTATTTATTTGCGCAATTAAGCAGCTGCTAACAGTAGTTCGATGGAATTGGGGCATTTTCCATACTTTCCCCAGCATCCATCTTGAAAATGGTGGCCATCTTTAAGGGTAAAATCCTAACTAAGTCATGTAACCAATGCTCTTCCCTGTATGATATACTAACATTGACTCAAATGGGATGCTTTTATCATTCATTCTTATCACTTTATGCAATGAAAGGGCTTCAACCATAAAATGTCCTTTTGGTAATATTTTGGTGGCCATCTTGAAAATGACAGCCATTAAAAATAATATCATTTTATTCATAGATCTGATTTATTCAATAGGTAGTACTATTAACATGCCGAAATTGATGTTCTAACTCTTTTGGGGGGACAACTGAATGCAATTTTAGCGATCTGAGTCAATTTCCATATTATTGTCCCGGCCATTTTGAAAATGGCGGCCATCTTGAAAAATATTTTAAAATTCAAATGGGTCCATATCTAATATTAATCTATAGGCCAAATGTTATCACCATGCCTGCTTTTAACCAAATGTGCACAATTCCATAAATTTTCTGTACCATATTGCCCGACTACTAGGAATAATCTTTGATGGCAAAAATAAGGAATCTTAGTGGGGAAAAATTCAAGAACGCTAGAATATGTGAAAATTAACACATGTCTGATTAAACTATAGAGTAGCCTATGTGTCAGTTTGTTATCCCCACATTTTAAAAAGAAGTGTGTATTATGTCGTACTGCCCACGACTGCGAGCGTGCGTGCGTGCGTGCGTGTCTGTGTATGCATGTGCCAAAATTCATTGTAACGCAACTCATCCGAAGCCGGTTGACGGAATTCCACCAAATTTGCTATGTAATATACATGTGATTGCGGAGTGAGTCTAAGAGGGCATGTAAATTTGGTTCCACCTAGTGGTGGTGGTGGTGGTGGTGGTGGTGGCGGCGGTGGTGTCAAATGGTCAAGGAATTGATCGTAGCACATGTCTTCTGAAAATGTTGGACGGAATTCATCCAAATTTTGAATGTGAGTTACCCATACAATTGTGGTGTACAGAGGACATCTACATTTCACTTCGCAAAGGGTGCGCGCGTGCAAGCGTGCGTGCGTGTGTGTCTGCGGGTTAGGGGGAGGGGTGGGGTGGGGGTTGTCAAAAGGTCGAACCTTTGATTGTTGGTGGACTTGCGATGACAGGCCATGGACCGTCCAATCTAGTTAAAACTAAGGTCAAGTCGCTGTGTATAAAGGTCTTATACTACCATGCCAAAGGCCAACTGCCTTTATAGATGGTCTACAGAAAACTAATTTAACCTTTTAAGAATATCCACCTATCATATGACGTTATAATCAACTACGTGATGTGTATAATGACATCATAATGAATGACGTCATGAATGACGTCGATAAGTACGTCACGAACGCATATTTGAAGACGGGCTGTGCGTTGTTGTACAAATTGTATGTCTTTACTATTTAATAAATATTCTGTAGAATATTTTGAAACTAATTCGACTGGGCGTTGTTGCTGCCCAGGCAAATTAGTAATAAAATATTCAACAGCTTCCCTGTATAGATTTCAGGAAATTAATAGTTAGGACATTCGGGGATCGATCAATCCCAACATGGCGGGTGTGGGTGGAGCTTAGCTAGAGATGTGCTGGGCATAGCTAAAACCGGAAAGGTCCATTGTGTCACTAGGCTGGGCCAACGGTTCCGGAAATGTATTACACACAACTGTCTTGAGTGTACTTTCTCCACTCCATTTTTATGGCTTTGATTGAGAGTTCGCGATAAAGAAAAGAAGAATTAATTAAATAGAAAAGAAGAACTGGAACCGGCATACAGGCAAAACAAGCAAGTGGGGCAGAGGGGGGGGGGGGTCGTGATTGGGGATGTGGGGTGGGGGTGTTCCCCACCCCTTCCAGAAATATTTGTGTGAAAATGATGTGCTCTAGAAGCAATCTCCTGAGTTCTACATGGTAAAAAGGCTTCACTATTTTGCATCCAAATAATAGATGTTCTCTTTTAATTCGATGTACAGTTTGAACAATATTCACTTATGTATGATATCTCCTCGTTTATATTACTGACTAGATTTACTTTCACACAATACACATCCATCAAACATTCTTCGTCTGTGTGTATGTACAAAGACATCCACCACTTTTCCAACATCAATGTGCACAGAATGGTGTAAATGCATAAGAGACAAACCACAGAGCCTTTCCTCTGACATAGTACTTCGAAGATATGTCTTTATCCTTCTATATACTGAAAACGAACTCTCGGCTGAGGAACTGCCAACAGGTAAAGCACAAACGATTTCAAGGAGTACCGTAGTTTTATGTTTGGGGATATGTCGGAATCACATAATCTTAAAGACTCTATGATGTTGATAGGTCGATGCAGTTCTGTTGAACTCCACTTCTTCTGCCAGTACTTGAGTTCTGCTTTTAGTGACAATGGAGATGGTAGGTCATCTTTCCAAAACAATTTCTCCCTAAGACTGGCTAGATCAATGTCTCCAGTAATTACTTTTAGGACCAAACTAAATATATCTCCACATGTCTGAGATTGCTTGTCAAACCGAGTTGTCATTTCAGCTAATAGATGGCCGACAAACACAACGGCTACTAGATTCTTTCTATAATAGTTCCTCTGTCAAGCGTTTTGTCTGTCTGGAGTTACGATGTCACGGAGGACTAACCCTCTGCCGGCGGGAGAATGCCTTTAAACCGGAATGAGAACAGGGAATGACATGGGACAGTCAAGATGTGGTTATCCAGTGATATATCACCAAGAAGCCAGTTCATGAATAATCCATCAGTGTTCTTCCACCCTTTCTCCGGCACAGGGACTTTCTCAGAATAGAAGGAGTTTCATCATCATCTATTGTGTTTGCCTTCCATCGCACATGCTCTAGTATCAATGGCCAGAGTACATGTTTATAACAGGATTCTATTTCTAACAATTGGTGTTGTTGGCATTCGCCCGCACTCGTTATTTTTGGTGATATCGTCAAAACACGTTTACTTACAATAGATACACCACTTTTACACCGCCTTTAAAGATTTTATGCAAATGCAGCAGAAATAAGTAATTATTTTTCCTACCTGTGTGAAAAACATGTGTTTTCACTATTCCTTTTTTCAGGATCCATAAAAATGTCCATAACTGTAGAGGAAATGAAAGAAACTGATCCAGTTCTCGTGTCAGATGACATCTGCCAATTGCTGTCAAACATGGCTTGTTAACTTCACCAACCTAACGATAATTCTTTTATAGACGGACGCACCGAAGGGGCATGGTGTGCTTATATTCTTTTCAAATCTAGATTGATTTTTTCCCCAGGCACCTGTCCAATCCAAATGTGGACATATTTTCTATATGTTGTAAAAACTAAAATAATTGTAGCGATTTTAGGTATGCAAAACAATCCGTATTTTCATTTTAAACACCAGATTTACTACTTTACAAAACAAGGATACAGGATTTTGATTTTGAAAATGGTTTTGCTGCTGTCTATGTATACCTGGCATTACGAAAACTGGAATTTGGCCATGTCTAGATTTACTACAATAAATTAAGTTGCGCTCCCTTCTTAGCGACGTTTGTATCATTATTTTTTGCTGACAAACTCTCCAGTTGTCATATCATAGACAATGGTGTCACATCACCATCTTTTCGTCTATAAATAACAGATTTACCTTACTGTTAGAAACTGGTACCTAATACACAAAAACTCTCTGAAAACCGGTATTTGGTACTTCACACAATATATTTATTTGGGGGAATTTAAAAATTTTAATGCATGTATTATGTCACTGAATACTTGATAATTACTTAATAAAAGTCATTTCTTGACAAAAGCGTTACATTCATTAGCAATCTGCAAAATATTCGTACCCAGTTATAAACCTGTGCTTGGACCATGCAGTTCTCGACTTATAGTGACACACATTCAGGGGAATCTTATCTGCCACACCAAAGTAAAAAAATATTGTCGATTTAAGCTTGAGTGATGTCAAGGCAATTCGCTGTGACTAATGCACCTTCAGCCCGAATCACATAGGAATCGTGAGAACCACCATTCGCATACGCTTCCGAGAAATCGCTGTGCTGCCACTAATGTAGCTCGCCGGGTAGTGTCGGGCCATTCCTGTGTAACATGTCGACTCGCCACGCCGCAAGTGCACGACGAGTGATGATGCTGGTTAGCATCCGGTCTCGGGTGACGGACCTTGTAGGAGACTGCGCTGCAGGAAACAAAAACTGGCTCCTAAGGCCGGTGGAACCCACTCGTTCCGGTGGGGCCATGCGACCATCGTTGCGAACATTAAACACAACTGTCCCATTCCAAGAATTTGTGTCACCAGTATGCCTGTCCATAGCAATTTCGTGATCTATGGACTTACAAGATTTTATTTGGTGGCCTAAAAATAAAGTCTATACAATGAGTTTACATAAACAATTATAAATATGCTAGATAATACTACAGTAAGAGCATACGAAAATAAGAGACATAGGGACAAGTAGATGAACCTTTAAACATTGGGCTCCCGGCGGTACCACACAGACTCGTAGGTCCGCAGATGTATCCCCGCAAGGGTGGATCCCATACACGAGACGTAACTAATTAACTTAATATAAGTTATTATACCTCTATGCTGAAAGGAAGAAGGTCATCTCGGACGAAAAGTTATGTGCCTCACGCGGGCATTACTCCTAGTGCTAGTTTGGGTGAGGAGTATTATCCTGGCGTGGACCATCGTTGCTGAATCCTTGCGAGAGGCAAGTGCCTCGCGTGGGCCTCCATCTCGGGAAGGTGTCACCACTGCTTAAAGTTGGAGAAGAATGGTAGGCAAAAATGGGCCCACTCTAATATTTCAACCAAAAATGCTTTAGAAAGAAAAGACCATACCTAGGGAGATTATGACTATAGGGGTGCGTACTGTTTTGTGTGAAGACGGGACGGTCGATTCCCGATGGATTCCCTAGTCACTGTCATATGTGATTCTTGGTAGGCTGAATTAGTAGTTGCCGCATTATTTATGCGGGCCTTCTGCTTTGCTTAATTAGCTTTTAGTTGTTTTCAAAACAATAATTATTTTTGGCCGCAACTGGCTGGTATCTACCTAGCTATTAGACATTGCTGTCACTGAGAACAGATGCCCTAAGACATCAATACTGAAGACAGCACTCATACATGTTACGTAGCAAGATCTCCGAAATGGATAAGAATCCGGACATCCCGCCCCGTAACCACATAAAACATTACAAGACATAGGTTACTTTTCACAAAAGTGTTGTTAAGCCATTGTTCTATCGTTATGGTGGGGGTGAGAGAGACGAATACCCACTGTAAATGTCCTTCCCGCAATGGCGTGGCAGATCTAAATATCATGCCCAGACACTCTTATGGAATTCGGTGGGGGTATGTATCTCGCCCGTCACTGGTCCTATGGATCTAACCGTTCAACCTGTCATTAGGATTATTTGCTGTTTTGCACTGCGGTGCCGGAGGTTTGTTCAGTAATAAAAATAATAATTAATATATGTTTTCGCAGTGCTTTTCTACATTGGCTAAAGTGCTAACTACTAAGTATCCAAAGATACAAGAGAATTGTATGTGCCACCACACCCTGGCCATCACCTCTCGGAAACCCCAATGGTTTCCCAGAGTCGGATCAGCCCATGGTGCAGATAAGGACATCCAAATAATTAAGAAGCCACAAGGCTGAGTGGAACATGAAGAGAGACAAAATCTTGGCGTTATGAGTCTTACCAGAGTGCGGGGCTAGATTATCGCACTGCCGTAAGAGAAGAGTATATTACAGAGTACGTAATGAAGAAAGTGTCTCTAATCATTTTGAACTAATCCTATTTACCTGAATAGAAAAGGTTTAGTCGGTAGCATGCTGGGCTAAACAGAGTTATAGCACGGCCAGCGACCTCAGTGAAATATTGTTGGTCGCGGGAGAAAGTGCTGCATATATAAGTGTTGCTGTATAGTGTTTCCTACGTGCACAGCAGTCCTATATTTTCTATGAATAAGCAAAACATATGAACGGATGGCCACTGGCCATATATATACACATTATCTAAACCGAACAATCAATACTATAGTGCAGTTAGCAACACATGGAGGAAAATGAGAATAACTATAAACAGATACAGAAATTATAACTAGTGGTCCTAAGACCGTTACGGTTCCTTTTAGGATACAATATAATTAACGAAATACATATAGAGAAATAATTAAACTGCGAAGTATAGTTACTTGAATACTCGGTAGTAATTCTTAAGTTAGGCTACGGTGTTACTGAAATTGATACGTCATTCCGTAGTTTGACGTGCGTTGATGCATTCTCAGGAAGCTGGAAAGTTCCCGCAGGTTGGTTCCTGCAAGCTGTTTTCCGCAAACAAGATTTCCGCAAGAACACTCATGGCAGGAGGGGTACATCGCTCAGCGCTGTAAGCCTAATAGGATGTCTAATGAGCAGTCAGAAAAAGATACAATAGTATTACTGTGGTGAAGAAAGTTCCCGTACACCGATGGCATGGATGGAAGTGTAAACAACCTGATCACAAGCGGGGTTTGTTAGAGGCAAACGAAGATACAAAACAAAGCTTTACGGTGCTGAGTACGTCAGCCAGTGCTGAAGATGCACCGCGCAGTGTGTACTTATTTTTCCAGGCCTTTTCTTTTTTTGTTTTGTTTTATTAATATTACGGTGCGTGCTGTAACTTTATTTAGTAGATGATTCTAAACAATAGTTTGCATGGGTGTTCTCTCTGAGTGCGGATAATCATTATCAAGCTCCAACGTACCACAATTTGTCGTGGTGGTGGCTGTAGCTGTCGTGGTGATGGAGGTGAGCTGTACCGTAGGCTGAAGCCATGGTGCGGGAGCGGATACTGCAGGAAACGACATCTTCTGAAACTTAGCATATTTTAATAGACGACTGGTGGAAGATGTTAGGCACGGGCTGAATGTCCTGTGTGTGGGCGATCTGTCTCTTTCCCGCGTATAGACGTTCCGGCATGGTTCCCTTTCTGATTGCTGGGTCAGAAAGGCGAGGAGGTGGATGCTGAATAACATGGGTCAGGGTTACACTAATCACTATAGGCTGCGATGGACCTGGTCCCTCGTCTATGGTAAGTTCTGGCGGAGATGGTGACTGCGGGTAACTTGGAATCTTTATTTCCGCAGGTGTCGTAATCACTACCGAAATCGGCTGCGGGTGTAGTGACCGTAGCCGGATGGCTAACAACTGATGCAGGTGCTGCCGAACTGGATTTTGCGGAAGACTTTTGCTTCTTACTCCGCTTCAGGACAGGTGTGGATGAAGTGACTTGTACTAGCGTAACACTTCCAGATGCTGCTGCGGCAGGATTTCACATCTGGCTGCTGGTACGTTGCTTACAGTAGCCGTGGGAAGATGATGACGGAATATCTATGAGTAGTGTTCTTCGTGCGGGCCATTTTCTCGGTCGGAAGAACTTTGACTAGGAACCGAGATTCTAAATGGGTGGCAAAAACTCTTCTCCAGGAACTAATGTTACTTCTAACATGCGGTGATGATAACGGAGCGTGTGGGTCACCCCGTAGCGAGTTGCGGTGCAGAGATACTGGCACGTCACACAAAAGGCTGACTGGAAGAGATAATCCTTATTAACATGAAGTGTGCGGTCGGATTATCTAGTAAATGTTCTGGTACATGGCTCTCCGCTAGCTAATAACGAGTTACACGGGAACCGTTTTGGAACTGGTACCGACTCTTCTTCAGACGAATCTGATAATGCTAAATCTTCAAGGAGTGACATCTTGTTCCCGCATGGTAGTTGGCTGCGGGAATCTTATTCAAAACCTAATGCCCTATCTCTTCATTGTTTTTAACTTTCCAAGTATAAAAATGAAATAATAAGAAAACAGCAGAATTTGGTTTGCAACATGAAAGAAGCCTAATGCTATCTGTTTTTCCCTGGTGTTGAGTTTTGACGGGAAGACAAAGTTTCAGAGCGCGCTTCCTCATTTTATACTATTTGGTGATGTCACAGGCGGCGGATGACCACACCTATAAGTTTTAACAGGTGATTCGGTCATTCTTATGTGAAAGTTTTCTCTTTTTCTGACCTGGACGTCTATGGATTAATTCTTCCCATACAAAGGGAGTACTTTTAATTATAGGAAAAATGGCTCGTTAAACTTGTCTTAATTTCACGCATTTAACAGCCTTCGATCAACATAGAAACGTGGTACTACTTTTTCTTGGCGGTGTCTCACCTTTTAATTAGCGTGAGGCGGTTCTCCACATTGGATGCTTATAAACTTGCCTATTCCAATTTTTGGCTGGAGCGATCGATGGGGTGTGTGGGAGCCAGGTGACGTCAGCGGTAATTTCCCGAACTCACCCTCGCCACTCCTCCATCACGCTGTGGTAGTCGCGTCTTTGGGCGGCTCTTTTGTTTAAAACATTTGATCCAACTTACTGGAAATAGCAGTAAATGTCATGTTCCTCTAAAAAGCACGTGGTTGATCGGAAACATATATGCTGTTATGGCGATGGCCAAAATGCTGTTGCTGATGTGTAGTCTGCTGTAGAAGTGAGAGATAGAAATATATACATTACATCAAGATCTTTATAATGTCCCGTATTAGCGAGTTCTTTAACATGCATTTTGGTAGGTGTCTGTAATAGGTAGTTCACAGCCCGTGTAGATTTGTAGACTGGAACGCAAGGAAGAGAATTTTTGAAATTCTCTCTGTATTTTTACTGTCAGATTTTTTATGCTGCTTTACCGGCCCGTGCGCTAATGATTTGTAGCACGGTAGAACAGTTGTGTTCTTAATAAAAAATTTAACAGTGAACTTGTAAGTAATTTGATGTGTGGTTTAAACAGATCTATTCAGGCAGTAGATCAACGTTACTGATCCCGTCAAGATAGCTGTGTTTTCCGAGTGGGAGGGCTGGCCAAGCATTCTCCTTAATGGGTAGAACTAGCTCCATTCCGGCCTAGACCAAACACATTAATACCATATAATAATGGTTAAATTACAGTACAACTCGCAAAGTGACTGCCACAGTTATTACAATTTATAATGCCATCGTTGAGAGATTGTGAATACAGTCAACCTGAGTGTCTGTGTTTCTGACATGTTTGTGATTTGAATCTGATACGCATGACTGGTTATCTGTGGATGATACATGCGCTGTGGTGAAGGTGACGTGTTTATGGCCGCCAGGTGCGGAAGGGAAAGGGAGAGGCGGCGTGAATGTCAACTTTATCGAACCCTGAGGGTATTTCACTCTGTAATGGCCGAGCCCGTGGGCGGGACAGAGTTACTTTAGAGTGGAGATGACCTTCGGATGCTGTCGTAACTTTGATCAATCCATTGTCGAATTCAACTTTTCAGTGGCAAAATCCTACTCATGATTGACGACATTGTGGGCATCTTGCTCTCTTAATAATATCGACTGTATTTACGTGTAGATGAAGTCTGTGAATTTAGCTGTTTCCATACGGCGTCGGGAAAGGGGAGAAGCGTTGGACAAACGTCCCTCCCGTGACGCAATCTGTAGATGGCTGTAGTGCATTCCTGATATCCATATGATCAGTTCTCCCGTGACTGGATAAGAGGGTGTGTGTGGGAAATTTGTTGGCTGTTCTCTGTTGATGATTATGCTGTTGTCGGGATGTCTGGGCTGCTGTATGATGCCAATGTTATAAGCGAAGAGGGCGCATTCCAGTTTTCCATGATGGTGAATGCCAAATCTGTTGCTATGTGCGGGACGTGTAGTCTGCGGGAGATATTATCTCTCCCGCAATTTGTGCGGGAGGAATTTGTTGTGGGAATTTTTATGTCTCTATCGGGAATTAATTAATACCGGTAGGTGCTGCTAAATGCTGTTGTTGCCGATGTTGAATGTCTCTGTTATGCTGAGTATAACTGAGCAAGTATGTGATGTATGTGCAATGAAGAATTGACGTATCCAGTCTTGAAGGCAGGTGTGTTCTGTAGGTGTTGACTTTCTGTCTGTTGTGTGATGTTCTGACTGCTCACGGGGGAGTATGGTAGGCCAATTGGATGTGGTGGCCTTTGGACAGGGGGATGTGGTCATCTCCCATTACACGACGGTTTGTGTCTTGTCATAGTTTTAGACACAGGGAAAAGGCTGCTGAAAAGGCTGCTTCCCTGCTCACCGCGGGGGGTAATGTTGGTCGGTGCAGTGCGGGATGCCACCTCCTCTGTTGCAGCAGTCTCTCTCATATCTGAAGATTGACGGTCAACAGATGACGAGTGGAGTGTGAAATGGACTGGGCCGGTGATGTCCGAACTTGGTGTATAGATGAGGGATGCCAATTGGATTTGGGGTTGGGGTGCGGTAATGGATATGGGCTCCGCTGGGGTGGAATTGGTTTGGTGGTTTGGGTGTGTGGTCGGGTACACCTCGTTGTATGGTTCTGCAGTTCTAGACACGCCAACGCTTCGTCCAGGCTCTTCACTTCCTTGCTATTCACCATGTGTTCCACCCCACAGGAAGCATGCCTTGGGTCAGCCTCAGCTTCCACTTGTGGTAACTCTATGATGGGGGGGGGGGCATAGCATGAAGTGGGTGAGAATGGGAAGAGATTGGAGGAACAACTTTCCCATCCGGTCCCTTGGACAAAACAAACACAAAATTCTTCAGATACGACTTCCCAGATCAAGTAGACCCGTGCTGAGGAGGGAGAGGGTGAGTACGTATCTCGACATCGTCGTCAGCGTTAGCCGCTTGTTCACCCATATTCTGGCTTGGTAGAACTGGGACTGAACTAGCACCGCGGTGCTCTACGCTAGCCGTGGGAATACTAATTTCTATAGAAATATCTGTCTGGGTACCGGTCTGACGAGAAACGCCCAGTCCGAGCTCTGGTGCTGGGTCGTCACTGACACAAGTTTTAAGTCGATCGAAGTGGATGGCTGAGGTCAGGCCATCCGAAGCATGGATATGGTAGGTCACATCCGACATACTACCACATAGGGGGGGGGGCCTTTCCACTGGTAATTCAATTTACTTGGCACGTTTGCAGACCATCGTGAATCGTGTACCCAAACCATTCTTCCTGCTTCATACGGATCTCCATGCACTCTCCCGTCGTGCCATGTCTTTTGCCTGCTGGTGTGCAGTGGATAAGGTTTCTTTCACTAACTGATGGGATTGTTCTATCTTTTGCCGCAAGAGTTCGACATAGAGAGATGGTGAATTTTTCTCTCCTGGTATTCGTGGCATGGCCAGATCCAGGGGTAAGGCTAATTCACGGCCTAACATTAACCGAGCAGGGGTGTAGCCCATGCTGGAATGTACTGAAGTGCAGTAAGCCTTGAGTACATATGGGAGCCATAAGTCCGAATCTCTACAATCAAGGCATGTTTCCTTGGTAAGCATCTCTGCGAGAGTTCTGTTGAACTTCTCTACCATCCCGTCACTCCGGCCGTGGTATGGAGTTGTCCTTGTCTTGACGATATGGAATAATTTGCAGAGCTCTGATATGAGCCGGCTCTCAAAATTACTTCCTTGATCGGAGGTCAACTCATAAGGCATACCAAAGTGGCAGAACACATTGCTGGCCAAGATCTCCGCTACGTTAGATGCCGCTTTGTCTAGCAGAGCAAATGCTTCTACCCACTTCGTAAAATAGTCTTGTAATACGAGGATGTATTTATTTCCATCATCCGTCGTTTTCAAGGGTCCGGGCACGTCGATAGCCACCCGCTCCCATGGTGCACCAACAATCTTAATTTGAGATTGTGCGATATGGTGTTGGCCAACAGCGCGTTTTTGGTATGGGATACATTTGGCAACCCATGCCTTGACACTATCGCGAATCCCAATCCAGTGGAATCTCAATTTGATATGGGCAACAGTCCTTTCCACAGCCAGATGCCCGGCGTTATCATGTAGTTGTTTTAATATAAGTTAACGATAACTTTCCGGGACTACCAAATGGTCATTAATTTATAGAACGTTATTTATTAATTGACATTCTTCAAACCGTTGGTAATAATATTTCGCCGTGGTGGATAGAGGTGGTACCGATTCCTTAGGAGGACGTACCCCCTCCTGCATCCAAGTGTATATATTTCATGTCTGTACATCTGTTGTTTGGTGGTGTGCGATTTTCTCCAGATTTAACTCTGCGCACCTCAATTCGGGGAACTCCAGAGATGGCTGTGTTGACTGTGTCATGGTGGTGGCCTCTTCGTGTTCAGCTTCCGCGCCGATTCTACTAAGGGCGCCGGCGTTCCCATGCAATTTACCGGGATGGTGAACAACGTTAAAGTTATAGGCCTGCAGTGATTCCTGCCATCTCGCTACCTGGCCCTCCGGATTTTTAAAGTTCCTGAGCCACCGTAGTGAGGCATGGTCTGTACGGAGTGTAAAAGGGCGCCCGTACAGAAAGTGCTTATAATACTTGACAAAATGGACTGCCGCTAATAGTTCTCACATGGTGGTTGCATATCTTCTCTCTGTTTTATTCAGAGTACGCGAACCATAACCCAACACCTGCTCTGTTCCATCTTCAGTGACCTGGGATAGAACCACGCCAATAGCGAAAGCTGACACATCAGTGTCTAAGATGAAATCGTGTTTGGATTAGGGTGAGCAAGAATCTGGGCGGTCGTCAAGAGTTCCTTCAGCGCCCTGAAGGAGCCTTCACACACAGAGTCATGCAATGAGTCGTTCAAAAGTTCCGGGAGCGTTGCACAAACCGTAGGGCATCTTGCAGAATTGGAAAAGGCCATCCCTACAAACTAATGCAGTCTTTTCCACGTCAGCCTCGTCCATAGCTACTTGCCAGTAACCGCTAGCTAATTCAAGGGTAAAAAACCACTTGGCTCTGGACAAGGAATCCAAGGTCTGATCTATCCATGGTAATGGATAAGCATCCTTAAGATCATTAAGGCAGCTCTAGTCTATACAAAACCACAGGGTTCCATCCCTTTTGCCTGCTAGCACTATAGGGCTACCCCATGGATAATAATACCCATCCGCAACATGTTGTTCACTTGTTGGTGTGCTTCTGCTTCCTTATGAACGGGAAGACATGCGATTATTGCCTGTATCGATGGAGTGTCATACGAGATGGGTCTCTCCGAGATCCATGTCTCCGGAGGAAAAACTATCGCGATATTTATGTAGTAGTTTCCGAATTTCTCGTTTCTGTGATTGCAGTAATCCAATGGTGGCACGTAGATACAAATCATGTAAATGTTCGGGCAAATCATCAGTGGTGTGTCAGCAAGTGCAGGTGATTCCAATGAGATTATGTCCACTAAATGTCCGCAGCGTACTCCGGGTTCCAGAGTGATGGGATCTGTGGTACCATTGAACACTCTAAAAGGTATCTTTTCCTTATTAGTAGTGTCTACTATTATACGGAGACTTGTGTATTGTGAGGCGATCATATAATCAGGATTGAGTTCCAGCATGGCGATGTGTGTGTTGTTTCCTAACTGTGGTACGGTGGCCCATAAGATCTGTTCCTGTCCCGGCTCAACTGTGGCGGTACTTGATAATATTACCACACATGTATCGTACAATGAAGATGGTGGTCCCAGAGGTATCCATCAGCCGTGTATGTCGAGTTCCTGTTGTCTGCAGTGTATGATGGCTTCGCTGGCACTGAGGAAATCAGAGCCAAGTAGGGCATCATTATGAATAGAGGCGATGACAACTCGCTGAATGAATTGTATCGCATCTATTTAGATAACTAAATTGACTACACCGGCTACGGGTACATCCGCTCCCATAGCCGTCTGTAGGTAAATGTTTGTAGGCTTAAGGGGAGGCTTCTTATGAAGTTGGATGCTCTCATATAAGCACTGGTTAAATACTGTGATAGAAGCACCGGTGTCGACTGTGGCACTGGTGGAAATGCCACTAAACAGACAGGCACATTTGTATATTACTTTGTGATGCTGTCCAGGATAATGGCGTTGGAGCAGCATCACTCTGCATGTATTCTGACTGTTTCCATATTGCTTCTTGTAATGTTGTAGATGGGTGAGGTAGAAAATGGCCAGTTCGCCGTCGCTGCTGGTGTGAAGGCTGCGGTGAAGGCGGAGCTAGGGTTAGCAATGGTGGTGGTGTTGTTGCCGTCTCTGTGTAGGCTGTATTGGTGTAGACAGCGGCGCATACGGGATAACGGATAAGCTCCACCTGCACAAGCCATTTCTTGCAATGCTTCATAGGATGCTGTGGTGAAGCACAGAAGAAACAGTGATGTCACCAAGGACGTGCGTTTCTCCGTCTATGTCGGCGCTTGCAAATCCATGAGGCGGAGTGAATCGTCTCTCCTAATTCGCTACTGTCTGTGGATGCCGGAGATGATGCTGGATGGGGTGGTGTTCTGCATACCACCAGAGGACACGTAGAATCTAGTGTCATGGTGGCGGGACATGGTGCTTGCAAAAACGTTGTTTCAGCGTAGGTGCTACAATCTACTACTGCCATTTTACATAGGAAAGAAGGCTTGTCGTGTGCAGAAAAAGAGGGGGATGTCATTGCTGCAGATGGGGGAGGCAACGTAGGCACTGACATATGTGAAGCCGTGAATTTTGGTGTCTGTGTGAAAGCTGTTTTCGGTGGATGATGGCTGGCACAGAACGTTGTTGTATGAAAGCCGCAGTTGAGCCGGGTGGCGGATACAGGCACCGAAGTGGCTCGATGTGATTCGGTGCCCTTAGGAGTTTGACTGTTTATCCGGCTGCGTCGTGCTACGGTCAGAGGCAGGTGTTGTAGAGGGAGGTCGGTTAGGACACCGTTCCCTCCAATGGCCTGGCTGACTGCATCCAAAACAGGTGTTCGGTGGCAGTGCGGTGCTGGTGGTGTTTGCTGTCCTAAACTGTGGTGGCGAGGTTGGTGCTAAGTGTTGTAACTAAATTGGTGAGTGCGGAGATTTGCTTGTTAATCTCATCTATACATTCTCTCTTGTTGCCGTTGGTGTTGTTGTTTTGCTAGCTCCCGCGCCCGGGGCCCCCGTTGTAATTTCCTCTACGGGCACGACCCCTTCCCCCAGGCGCTTGATTTTGACTGGACTTCTGCACATCTGGTGATGATGTTTGTGTGGCTGGTGTCGATGAATTGGGGGGGGGGGAAGCACTAGCGGGCGGGGCGATAGCTGCACCCTCTATCTCGTTGATAGGATGGAGTTGGCGTCGGTTACTCTTCTCCCGCTCCAGAAAGTTCTCTATGTGGACCGCGGTTGATGTTAATTGGGCCAAATTCCCATGGTCGCCGAGAAACAGTTTTTCTTTCAGGGCGGGTTCACCGCTCAATGCATCGATGAAAGTATCGAGATGCAAATGGAGCACGCCCTCCGTATTCGTGCTCGGATATGCGTGGGTGACTAGTCTCCTGATTCAGCTAACTAACTCAGGAAGTGTTTCTCCCACGTGTCGTCGGAGATTTTAAAGTTGAAGATGACTAGTTTCTCCGAGGGCTGTGTCGCCAAATCGCTTCATCAGTGCTCATTCCAACTGTGTGTAGGTGGGTGTGTAATCAGTTCCCAGATATGCAAGAACTTGGAGAACTTTTCCGGAATGCTTTGCGGTGAGATATTCACCCATTTGCTGATCGTTCCAGCGGTTAGTCCAACTTATTTTCGAACTGAATTTTATAATTGGTCCAGTCATTCTCCACACTAAACTTGGGAGGGAGGATGACTCGGCTAAGACCATGGGAAGAATGCAGCGGCTGAAATCTGGGAAGTTGATGAATATGTTGAGGTTGGTTGTGGTGCAGGTGGCGGTGGTGTTGGTGTTTCCCATCGATGCCGATGCCGGGGGGCCTGGACACGCGTACTCCAGTTTGATGAGTCCGCCCCGTTTGTAGAGCCATAGACTGACATGGGTCTATGAATGGGAGGCGGATTGTTGTGAAGATTGCTCGGTCGTTCCTCCTGAGGTGAGGACTGACGTTCCTCATATGGCGGTGGTGCGGTCAGCTGATGGACGTGATGTGTTGCATGACTGATATACCAGCGAAATGGTGGTGCTGATTCCTCCCGATAAAGCCACGCTGTGCACCTTGAGTATAGCGTTGCACTAGAAGGGGCAGTGCGGGAGGTTGTCTGTATTGTGGATTATCACACCGCCATACAGTTTCCGTAGATGACATGGGTGAATGATAGTAGTCTGAAGGGCTGTTGATATGCCCGTAATCGGGTCTTTGTCGGGGTCGTCCATGATTCTGCCCTGTTGGTGGTGGCCTGTCGTGGACGCCCGATATGGTTCTGAACTCTGTCCCTGCTTGTGAGGCATCTCTAAACGTGCCATCGCTAACAGGCGAAAACAGGTTATAGTGCAGGGATGTTGATTCCGCTGAATTCCTGGCATGGGCGGTGACCATGTGCGCTGAAAATCCATCGTATGACGCTACCTCTTGATTGAGGGAGTCGTCGCTAAATGGCGATGGTATTGAACTGAGCTCACTATATGGTGTGGGCGTGAGTTCCCTGCGGTTGGTTAATGATGTTCTTCTTCGAGTCCCACATCGGGCACCACTTCTAGCTCACCGGGTAGTGTCGGGTTGTTCCGGTGTATCATGTCGACTCACCGCACTGCAAGTGCACGACGCGTGATGACGCTGGTTAGCATCCGGTCTCGTGGTGACAGACCTTGTACGAGACTGCCCTGTGGGAAACAAAACCCGGCTCGTAAGGCCTGTGGAACCCAATCGTTCCGATGGGGCCATGCGACCATCGTTGCGAACATTAAACACAACTGTCTGATCCCAAGAATGTGTGTCACCAGTATGCCTGCCCATAGCAATTTCGTGATCTATGGACTTACAAGATTTGATTTGGTGACCTAAAAATATAAGTCTATACAATGAGTTTACCTAAACAACTATAAATATACTAGATAATACTACAGTAAGAGCATACGAAAATACGAGACATAGAGACAGGTAGATGAACCTTTAAACATGGGTTGCCGGCGGTACCACACAAACTTGTATCTCCGCAGAGGTATCCGCGCAAGGGAGGCTCCTGTACATGAGACTTAGCTAAATAACTTAATATAAGTTATTATACCTCTATGCTGAAAGGAAGAAGGTTAACTCGGGCGAAAAGTTATGTGCCTCATGCGGGCACTACTCCTAGTGCTAGTTTGGGTGAGGAGTATTATCCTGGCATGGACAGTCATCGCTGAATCCTTGCGAGAGGCAAGTGCCTCACGCGGGCCTCCATCTCGGGAAGGTGTCGCCAAGACCATACCTAGTGAGATTATGACTATAGGGGTGCGTACTGTTTTACGTGAAGACGGGATGGGCGATTCCCAATGGATTCCCTCATCACCAGCTTATGTGATTCTTGGTAGGCTTAATTAGTAGTTGCTGCTTTATTTATGTGGGCCTTCTGCTTTGCTTAATTAGCTTTTAGTTGTTTTCAAAACAAGAATTATTTTTGGCCGCAACTGTCTGCTATCTACTTAGCTAATAGACAAGGCCGTCACTGCGAACAGATGCCCTAAGACATCAATACTGAAGACAGCGCTCATACATGTTACGTAGCAGGAGCTCTGAAATGGATAAGAATCCGGACATCCCGCCCCGTAACCACATAAAACGTTACAAGACATAGGTTACTTTTCACGAAAGTGTTATTAAACCATTGTTCTATCGTTATGGTGGGGGTGAGAGACACAAATACCCACCGTAAATCTACTTCCACAAGGGCCTGGCAGATCTAAATATCATGCCCAGACATTCTTATGGAATTCGGTGGGGGTATGTATCTCGCCCGTCACCGGTCCTATGGAACTAAACGTTTAACTTGTCATTAGGTTTATATGCAAGTTGCCCAGTTTTGCACTGCAGTGCGGGAGGTTTGTTCAGTAATAAAATAATATTTAATATATGTTTTCGCAGTGCTTTCCTACATTGGCTAAAGTGCTAACTACTAAGTATCCAAAGATACAAGGGAAATGTATGTGACACCACACACTGGCCATCACCTCTCGGAAACCCCAATGGTTTCCCAGAGTCGGATCAGCCCATGGTGTGGATAGGGACATCCAACTAATTAAGAAGCCCCAAGACTGAGTGAAACATGAAGAGAGACAAAATCTTGGAGTTTTGAGTCTTACCGGAGTGCGGGGCTAGATTATCGCACTGCCGGAAGAGACGAGTATATTACAGAGTACGTAATGAAGAAAGTGTCTCTAATCATATTGAACCTATCCTATTGAGCTGAATAGAAAAGGTTTAGTCGGTAGCATGCCAGGCTAAACAGAGTTATAGCACGGTCAGTGACCGTTGGTTGCAGGAGAAAGTGCTGCATATAAAAGTGTTGGTGTATAGTGTTTCCTACGTGCACTGCAGTCCTATATTTTCTATGAATAAGCAAAACATATGAACGGATGGCCACTGGCCATATTTATACATAATCTAACCAGAACAATCAATACGGTATCAAATGATCAAGGTATACATATCAGGACAGGTTAACGAACCTACTATAGTGCGGTTAGCAACACATGGAGGAAAATGAGAATAACTATAAACAGATACAGAAATTATAACTAGTGGTCCTAAGACCGTTACGGTTCCTTTTATTAATCAGGACCATTCTTACGGATACAATATAATTAACGAAATACATATAGAGAAATAATTAAACTGCGAAGTATAGTTACTTGAATACTCGGTAGTCATTCTTAAGTTAGGCTACCGTGTTACTGAAATTGATACGTCATTCCGTAGTTGACGTGCGTTGATGCATTCTCAAGAAGCTGGAAAGTTCCCCAGGTTGGTTTTTCCGCAAGATCACTCATGGCGGGAGGGGTACATCGCTCAGCGCTGTAGGCCTAACAGGATGTCTAACGAGCAGTCAGCAAAAGATACGATAGTATTACTGTGGTGAAGAAAATTCACGTACACCAATGGCATGGATGGAAGTGTAAACAACCTGATCACAAGCCGGGGTTGTTAGAGGCAAACGAAGATACTAAACAAAGCTTTACGGTGCTGAGTACGTCAGCCATCTCTGAAGATGCAGCGGGTAGTGTGTACTTGCTGCGGTCGAAAGTTAGAAGAACCCACACGATATTAGTGCGGTGACGGTTGAAATACCACTTTTAGGTGTGGCCGGCAGATCCGGCGAGTCATCCATCAAAGAACATCCAGCCTCTATATCTGTAGACTCACATATTCAGGCCGTAAAGGCCTCACGGCAAATTTGTGTTCCAAAGTAGATATTGATATTCGTGAACAATTATCAGAAGTTCCAAATTACTCCCGTAGGTAGGAGTTACAAAATTGTTTTAGTGCGGTGGGTTGGACAACTGCCAGCTACGGGATAAAAACCCGACACATAGGGAAGTAAAACGCGTATTGTCTGTCGCACTAATAGTAGCTGGTACAGATCCAACCTGTTCGGCCCCTGGCCGAGGATGCTTTCGATCACTGGATCACGTCTCCTTTTATGATCCTCGTGACGTCACAGGCGCAGGCTCCAACCAATCATCGTTCGAGCAACAGCCAATCAGCGCGTAGCTAATAATAGCGCAGTCGAATGTTCTAGAACATTCTAGTAGTTTTGCGTCCACTTGGTTATGACGTCACGGCAATATTTTGAAGATAATCAAGAAGGGTTTTCTGTGGATAACTCAGCCATTTCTCAACCGATTTTGAAATGGTTTACAGATTCAAAAAGCCCGTTAAATTCTGGTCTTGATCAATGCCAGATTTCACGAGAACAGGCAATCAATAAGGATTACAGGGTACCATCTCAGTACACTAAAAGCGCCATCCTATCTTGGTCGTAACTACACGCTCTATCGAAAACAGCATCCTGGCGCGCGCATGAGTGTCATGCGTTTTAACGAACTTAGTCGTTTTCGCAACGCTCTCTCTCTCCCATAGGCCTATATACGCTCATGGCTTCACCCAGGGGGGGGGGGGGCGTGTTCAGGAAACGAATCCAGGACGGGCGAGACGTACCCAGCTTAGCTGGTACGGCCGGTATCCAACCGGTCGATCCGAACTACACTACCATGAGCCTCCATCTGGATAGACACCCGACCCCACCCCCACCCCCCCCCCCCAAAAAAAAACCCCCCCCAGTATCAGTTTAAAGGCAGTTCCTGCAAAAATGTGTCCTGCTGAGGAGGCGTTAGCTCACGCGGTAACTGGCAGAGGTTTAAAATATTCTTTACAGTCTTCTTTAATATGTTTGAATGGGTGTCAGGGTCTGTACTGCTTCTTGTGCCGATTTTCTACTGACTGGGTTGCCAGTTCTGTTGATTTCTTTATCTTTACAAGTTGTTGATACATAATGACCCAAATTTGATCTGTTGCGCTCTGTTGACGCAGTAGTGTTTTGAAGAGTTACTATTGGAATGAATGGCTCAATTATTGAGCCAGTTATTTCAGTGGTGAATTTTCAAAAACTATCTTCCCTTGACCTGTAAATTAACATCCTCAAGATCACGGTAGAGGCCGGTTTCGGCGGCCTCCTCATGAAAGGGTTAAAATACAATAAGAGAAGATGATAGGCTTACATGGACAGTCGTTGTCCTTGCAATACTTAATACAGGTCTATGATAGCAACAAGTAGGTGGTAGGGTGGGGTGGGGTGGGCTACCAGTCAAAGTATTAAAAAGATATTCGTATAGTTGTTTTTATCTGAGATATTGAAATTTCTGTGTTAAACATTCTAAAGGATTTTGTTAGAAAAACACACAATTGTGCCCAAGTAAGTCACATCTTGGTGGCGGTTGCTTGAAATGACTTCCATAGGCCTATAATGTTAGTCAATCGGTCACTGAATCCGGACGCTTTATTAATACATTAATACCGCGCTCGTGTTGGTATCCATGGATCTCTGAGCTTCTTGACTATCAATTTCCAGAAAACTATACAGGTAAGGTGTAGACTATTTTAAAACCAATTTGACTGGGTGCTGTTGCTGCTTGTGGCAGTAACATCGCCCAGTCAAATTAGTTTCAAAATATTCACCAGCATATTTCCGAAAAAGTTGGTCCCGATCCCAGGATGATTCATAATAATTCATAATTTCTACATCCCGGAGAGGGAACTAATTTTTCCTTATTATATTCACCAGTATGTTTTGTAAATAACAAAGATATACAATTCGTACAACGTGTCGGACTATTAAGCATTTAAGACGGACTAAATCGAGTCAGTCATGACTTCATGATTATGACGTCATCCTATACGTCACGTCGTTGATTATGACATCATATGACGTACTATGATGGATAGACAACATGAAAATGCCCATTAGCAAGTGGTATTAATTATCCTCCCTCCGTCAAAGGACGAGTATATTGTATTCAGGGCAACAATCTATGATTGGCCTTGTTAAAATGTGCCCTATAAATGTGGGTGGTCTCTTAATACAAGTGGTCCATATTGTGTGGGCCACGCATCACCAAGTGGTATTAGCCCTGTAATGCTCAATAGAGGGATCCATTTCTAGGTATGCCACGCCTATTTCTAGCTAAGGTCCACCCCTTTTTTGCGTGTTGGAATCGATGTATATATATATACGCTGAATAATGAATTCCCAGACCTCCAATTTCAAGGTAACTATACAGGTAAGCTGATGACTATTTTGAAACTAATTTGACTGTGTGCTTTTAAAGGTTTGCTGCCTCTGGCCGCAACAACGCCAGGTCAAATTAGTTTCAAAATATTCAACACGATGTTGATTAAGCAGTAAAGACATACAATTCGTACACTTGCCTGACTATTCAATGTTCATGACTGAGCTCGATACGCGATTCATTTACACATTTTGGATTGTGACGTCAGCCTGTATATGACGTAATTGATTATGACGCCATATCTGTCGGTTACAGATCGAACCCAGCCAATATCATAGAAAATGACTGTTGAATAAATCGCAAAGACAAACAATTCGAACAGCGTCTTGTCAAATTGGTTTCAAAATATTCAACAGCATGTTGATTAAATAGTAAAGACGTGCAATTCGCATACTTGATTGGCTATTCAATGTTCCTGGTGGAGCTAGATACGTCATTCATTACACATTTTGATTGTGACGTCCAGCTACATCTGACCTAAATAATTATGACGTCATAGACTGCAGAAACAGATCAGAAAATTCCATTATTATACAAAAATGTCCATGTCCAATTGCCGTCCAAGAGACCATTGTGGTTTTTCTTTTGCAATTTACTACTGGA
>CM067373.1:83824031-83874031 GCA_034401795.1 Chaetoderma sp. LZ-2023a | reverse complement strand
ATTGTTTTTCTATGCGCTGTCAGGACACAGGGACTCCTATCCAGTCCAAAAATTGACATCATAATGTATTAACATCAGCTACACTATATACAATAATATATTGTATATAGTGTAGCTGATGTTAATACATTATGATGTCAATTTTTGGACTGGACAGGGGTTATTATTGTATATAGTGTAGCTGATGTTAATACATTATGATGTCAATTTTTGGACTGGATAGGAGTCCCTGTGTGTCAGGATGCCTCTGAGTAGATGGCGTTAAAACTTAAAGACCTGACGATATAGCTAGAGATGCCTTAGATAGCAAAGAATGATGTAACGGAATTGAGAAAGCACAGTGATAATGAAGAGTGAGTATTTTCACGTTGTCGCTATTCTGTCATGGTGTAAGGGAGAGCCTATTGCTTATATCAGAGGAGGAATCCAGTTTTAGCTATGCCCCGCCCATCTCTAGCTAAGCTCCGCCCATACTTCGCCCGTGTTGTGATCGATCGATCCCTGAACTCCTTGACTATTAATTTCCAGAAAACTATACAGGTAAGCTGTTGATTATCTTGAAACTAATTTGACTGGGTGCTGTTGCTGCCAGCCCGTCCAGTCAAATTAGTTTCACAATATTTAATGTTTATTAAATAGTAAAGACATGCAATTCGTACAACAACAGTCAGTTCGTCATCAATTAAGAGTTCGTACTGAACCTATCTACGTCATTCATGACGTCATTCATTATGACGCCATCCTGCATGTCACGTAGTTTATGACGTCATTTGATTGATGATAAACTGGAAAGGTGTGACCATACACTAGGATTTTCCAACTTTGTATTGGCCGTGAATCTGAAAAATCTGAAAAAATCGGGAAAATCCGAAAACAATTACAATATGACAAAAAACGGGAGAACGAGGATCTAAGATCTCTGATTTCTTATGGTTATTAATAAGATAGGCAGAAGCAAAACACGGATCATAAAACAGGCTACCGTAAAGATCTACTATAAATGCTTGTCCAACCAACACTTTCATTAGCGCGATTTAACTTTTCAGTATGATCAGACTAAACTATATGCTGTTTAGCAACAAGAAGGATGACGACAAGCTACACGTCTCTGCCAAATTTTGCCACATAGGCATAAAACTTACTGAATTAGTCTGGCTAATACTATACGATCAGCTCATAAATATAAAAATTCCCTGTGCTTTTACTTTTTATATTTTCAATCTTCGCATTTAATAAGAAGTAGGCCTACATAACTGAAATTTGGTTATTAGTTGCTTTGTCTGTCGGAATTTTCCAAGTCAGAAAGTCGGAAATTCAACGAAACAGTGAATAATACGAAGCTATTCCCCCCCTCAAACCACCCCATCCCTTCCGCCAGCCCCACCCACCCCTGCCCCAGTGCACCACCCACGCTACGTCACTGTCAACACATTGGTTCAGCGCAGGATGGCCGTACAAGAAAGATGTACCTAAGATGGCTCCCCAATACTAGCAAATTCGTGCTCAACTGTCAATCAGAATTATCCTATTTTTCATGGCCATTGTTGCGTAACGCCGGTGGATTTGCTCCCAGATATTTTGCGATATCTGCATCGTCATCACGCTCACAGGTATTGAGGCCTGTTGTCATCGTGCCAGCGAATGCATACATAGGCTTGGTATGAACTCACAGATTCAAGACGTGGTGTGAAAGTGTGAAATTTGCTATTTCTTTCCGCCAAAACAACAGAAAGAAACTTTAACCCACCATGACATCCCGAACAGCGGTGCCGGCGTAAGCTGGTGCGAAGCCCTAGGCTGGAAACCTGTGTTTGATTTTTAAATCTAGACGCTCTGAGATACAATCTGCGGTCTATTTAGCTTCTTTTTTAAATTAATTATTATTGGTCAAGATTTTTCAAAAGAAGTTTTTTGAGGGCCAAGAGAAGACAATTTGCGTAAATTTATCAGTGAAATTTACGAAAATAGAATTCTCTCGTCCTGCAAATGGTTATTCCTCAGCACCACTGTAGGATTCAATTGATCATCACAGTAGTTTTAAGTGGACAATAAAATGCAGTGCAGGGCAAAAGAATATTTTTGAAAATTTACAACTGGAATGACTGGCTCGGTAGTAAAATTTCACAAATTCTCTTCTCTTGGACTGCAAATGGGCATTACTATCGTATCGATGGGACCGAGTTTGTCTCTTTGTTGTGTTACGTAGCCTATAGAAAGAACACTTAATTGGTCTTGATCTAACTACGGTTCTTTCTCTATTATTCTTGATCCTCGTCACCTTTTTGCAATGCTAACTCCTCCTACAGTTTCCATCCGATCAACTCCAACCTTTATCAACTTGTAGTACCCCATGAGACTTAGCGCGCTACTACTTTTTCTTTCGGATCGGCCGAAGGGTTTTCGAGCTACCCACCTCTGAGAGGGCAAAAAGTCCCATAGGAAATGTATGGGAGCAATATTCGGACAGCGACTGCTCCTATATTTTTATCCCGATCATCCTGAAATTAAACAGACATCTACAATTTGTTGATCCGCATCTTGATCCAAAATATTTTTTTTGTGTCTGACGCCCGATTTTTGAGAAAATCGGGCATAAGCACAATTTTTTGGAATCAAGTTAATCCATATTTCTCGGGCTGTCATATTCTTGAAATTTAGCATATAGGTAGATGCATCATACCGCATTTCCGTGGCCGACGTGTCCCATAGGAAATGTACGGGAGCAATATTCAGTCAGCTACTGCTCCTAGAATTTTTAATCGATAATCTTGAACCTTTAGAAACTTCTAGAACGTATTAACATGCATGTTGACTCAAAAGATTTTTTCGGCCCAATGACCGATTTTTGAGAAAATCCGGCATAAGCACGCTTTTTGGCATCATTTGCAGATAGATGACGGAATTATGGTTGGTTCGTTTCAGGCTTTAATTTCTTTGATCCGGGGCGAAATTGTCTCTCGGATGGGGTTTACAGAACTCTGATATCATGAGCGGTTTATGAGATATCCTGATTGTTGTAACGTAGACAAACATTTCCATAGGGAATGTATTGGAAATTGGTTTGTTGATTTTTAACTATCAAGTCTAAACTTGATACACTCTTAGTACGCCTCGGGACATTTGGAGGGCCACTATGAAAATTGGATCGGGTGTATGGTTTCCGAGAAATCCCATTTTCCTTGACCGAAAAAGGCCCATAAGAAATGTATGGGAGACGAGAAGTGGCAGAATTAAAATGATATCACGATAACCCGCAACTGAATTTCCATTTAGACAAATGACCATGGCCTGGCCAAGACTATAAAACTCCCGTGCAAACCCCACTGTCCGGGAGAACCTCCTCAGGATACCGGCCAGTGGCCGGCCTTTCTTATTCTGGCCGGTATCCTGAGGCGGTTTTTCTATCTGTGGGACACTTTTCTACCTATCCTACCTATCATATCCTACCTATCCTACCCACCTCTCTCCTACCACACCATGTTGCTATTCCAGCCGGCTGGTGTGTGTGTGTGTCTGTGGTGCTTTTACCCCGCACTGGGGAATGTCACGGTGGGTCTTTAGCTAACCTGGTCATATTATCCCGGCCTAGCGTCTTACCTAGTTTCGAAATTTCAGGTAAGTTCTAGCGAGGTCTGTTGAGCGGATTTGAACCCCAGTCTGCAGCCTGGGAATCCTATGCAATACCCTAGTGAGTGACCCAGTGCAACACTACTAAAATCTCGCCTCTTAGTAATCTTATATCTGAGCGGGAGTATTGCAGTTACTGCGCTTATCAGTCTGACGTCACTTCGAGATAACGCAGTAACAGCAATGCATAACTTATCAGCTATAATTACTAATGCATACATGGCCGAGGTAGTTAAGGTGTGAGATTCTTGTTTTGTGTTTATTAGCAAACTTAAAATCACAGGTTCAAATCTCGTTATTACCATTTGTGGATA
Organism: Chaetoderma sp. LZ-2023a; assembly: GCA_034401795.1. Classification (NCBI taxonomy): domain Eukaryota; kingdom Metazoa; phylum Mollusca; class Caudofoveata; order Chaetodermatida; family Chaetodermatidae; genus Chaetoderma; species Chaetoderma sp. LZ-2023a. Next base: position 83,870,090 of record CM067373.1, on the reverse strand, counting down.
ACTTGGCCATGTCTGGTCCGATTTTAAAATGGTAAAAAGTTTTGAAATTCTAACTTCATTCCGGTCCTAATCGGTGCCAAGAAAGCCGAGAATGAAGTGATTTCTCGGTACAATATAAGCTTACACTCTCTCACAATACTGGCACGTGGATCTGATGCGTGCGCATGCGTACTACGCGTTAGTAGTGTCGGGGTCAAAAGGATACCACCTCCCTCAACTGGATTTCCATTTGGACACATGAGTAGGGGGCTGAACGCCCATCTAGAGACAAGCCTCCACAGTGATATACACCACTGATCGCATTCAACCACAGGCCTCTCTCTCTATTCTGTGTAGGCTCAGACAAACACGTGGTCTCTGCCAGAGTCGTATCGGCATGAAGGGACCACCCATAGGGGCTTCCATCTACCTTGACAACGCTCACCTGGGAGGAGGCTAAAGTGATTAGCATTTGAACCACAGCAGACTCTGGCATGTTCACATGTTACACATAGAACCTGGTGCAGAGCAGTGGTCTCCAGCAGACAACCACGACCTACCCTCTCCACCCCATAGAAGTGGCAGACAGACTTGATCTCTTCACATGGGTGAAAGCGGTCATAAATGTTTCTCCGCATGGGGTCGACCCAAGGATTGTACTGGGGGTCATCCCGGAAGTGGGCCCACTTGGCATCCAATATCATGGCAGTCTCAGTGCCCTGTGCCACTGCTGTAGACGCCAGCACGAGCAGTATGATGAGAATCATGCCTATATATGAAGAGTTAAACTGAACAGAGTGAACTCCTCGAGATATGTCTGTGCCAGATCGAGCCCTGTTCCATCCAGATCGATAGTGATCTTCATCCCCTCAGGAGCAGGGGATAGCTGCTTCACTCTGCCACTGGCTAAGAAACGTAGCTCTAGGACTATATAAGTCATTTGCGGGATAGTGAGTCCGACTCGCTGAAGCAGTTTAACAGCACCCTTCACTTTGGAGACATGTGACACACCATCTACCCATAGAGTGCCCTCCTGGAGGTTAACAGCTTCTTCTGGTCCATCGAATGCTCTATATCCGAGAGCTCAATCAATGGCTCGAGGATGTACTTCCTCTTCGGGAAATCGTACGGAAACACGATCTTGTGGCCATCTATGTTGTGACCCAGGCGCTCCTTTGTCACATCCTTGAGGTCTGTGAGCAATGGGGTGGAGGGAGAATGCCTTTGGGCTTTCTTCGTACTGTAGGGCGAATGACTTGCCATCGCTCTCTTCTACCTTGGCAGCATCAACTGCGTACACATCTGCCAGGTCAGCAAGATCAGTCGAGTGAGCAAATATGGGTTCCATAGCATGCTATAGGAGGGGTTTAAATGAGACATATAACCATGCCGATTGTCCGACTGCTGCTCTCCGGTGGTGAGAACGTAGTCTCGCCCTCTCTAGAAGGGAGACGGGTGGTCCAGTACCATGTAGAATGGGTCCTCTTCGAGGTGCTCCAGCGGAGCACAACATACCTACACACTGATGTGCTACGTCAACCTCTGGGCAGTGCACACAGCAGCTCACTGGTAGAAGTCGGCCGGGACATAATAGAGTATCTCCCAGGTGCCAGCAGCAACCTATGGAAAGCTATCAATCCTAACCTGTTCACACCTGTAAATCACCTGTTTGACAGCCCCTCCATTAACATATATGCACTCTTATTACTCATTGACCTGACATGATATCACACCATGAATATCTGACATTTGTCGAGATGATGAAGAGCCTGCTACAGGATTGCCCCTTCATGACCCATGCATAGATAAAGTCCTTAAACGAACAGAGGCATGGCGCAGAAGTGTAAGACCAAGAAAGCCATCCAGTGTCATGGTCATAAGGTGACGTTCCAGATGTCATGTCTCAGAAAGCTTCTCGCACCCGAGATAGTGCTGGATGACCTCTGTCTAAGAAAAAATTCTGTCTCGAAACCAGCAAGCTGGCACGGTTCGCCAGGATCTCAAAAATGTACCCTTCTAGGACTCATGAACAGATTCTGCAGGTGATGCAGGTTTAATCTCCAAGTATACTATGGCAAAATCAGAGTGGCGGAAGCAACCAGAAATATACCCCTTCCTGATGGCTGACGAGGGTGGTACCATCCACGGCTGGCGACTATTGCAGATAGATACCATCAGGTAGAATCTCGGCCATGAGGCAGAAAAGTGCAGCAGAACGCGCAGGCGATATAAGACAGCATACAACGTCCTCGCACGTATAACCACTGCTGCGTGTGTGATTGGAGCCAGTGCTGGGGTGGCTCTGTGGCCACTCTCGCTACAGGGGTGGGGGCCATCGTCGCCATCCCGCTGGGTGGCGTGGTACCAGCTGTCACTGTCTTGGCCACAGGCTTGGGGGTTGGGAAGCAGCAGATCACAAGGAGGCTGGAGAAGCATGCTAAGTACGTGGCACTAGCACAGAGTATGCTACGTACTATCGATGAGTCTGTAAGCAAAGCTCTCGAGGATGGCCAGGTCCATGCCCTGTACCACACGGAGAAACCTAAAGTGCGACAGCAATACCTCAAATGCTCCCGCGGGCGGGTTGATAAAGAGGAGTTAAAAAACGAGATGTTACGGCAGGGGTCGCCTCGCTGGTCTCTGGAGTCGAGACGACTACAAATAGTGTGCTGCGGTAGCTTTAAGAACACCAGTATAGATGGCCTTCCCACTGAACCTCACGACAGTCATCCGGAGCCAGCTGCCCCTCCTGGGTACACCCTTGACTGGCCTGAGAAGTCTACTGGATGATATACCAGAGCTAACACCGTTCTCCATCACAGTGGATGGATGGTCCAGAAACAGCTTCTCCGTCAACCCACGACCACTGACCAACCGCCCCATCACCATCAAGGATGCGAAGCAAGCTCATACTTGGATGGCTGCTCCAAGCCTCTCATACTGGAATCAGCAGCTGAACTTTGCCGTGTGGTGTGCCATGGCAGGATGGAGAGTAAGTTCCACCCGGCTTCACTCCTATTCTGGTACTCCTGAAGCTGTGCTAATCGCCAGCTGTCTCAGATTCCACGTGTACTTCATGGTGTGACAAATCCTCCATGAGCTGGTGCATGCCTCCCTGATACACATGCCTTCGACCCACAGCTCAACCGTCATAGCGTCTCAGCAACCAGCAGACTACAGAGCGAGTTCAGCGCTCACCTAGACTATCGGTGGCATGGTGGTGACAACAGCGGTCTAGGGGTTACGTATGGTGACCCGAGACGTGACTACTCAGGATTCCCCTATCGAACCCCTTGACGAGTAGGCCGTCAGAAGACAGCAACAGTCTCGTTCGATCCAGACTCCAACCCTGGAGCGCTGGTGCAAAATATGCACATCACTGGCTTGCAGCAGGACTATCCAGATGTGTGGAAGTACTTTGTCCCACACACCACCTCAGGCCTCACACCAGCAGGGATCGTTCAGATTAACCAGTCCCTGGAAGCACTGTGCTACTGCCTCCTTATGGCACAGACCCAGCTGCAGCATTTCATAGATGGTGTCAGTGGAGCAGAGGTCCAGGCCATGTTCATCAGTCTCGTTGAGGATATGATCATCGTGGCAGACCCCAGTAGTCTTCGTAGTCCTGGTAGTTATCTGGGGAATTTCGCAAATGCTGGCAGATTACTGGCCAATCTCATGCGCCCTTCTTCATTGAAGATGTGCTCAACAGCCTCCTTGCGGCCAACTGTGACCCCTTCCTGAGCACCTTCTGCATGACCGGTGTCATTGCTCTCCGCTACAGTGGCACTGACCTCCTCCCTGAAGTAGTTGTTTGCTCCAGACTGGAGTCTATCCAGCATATCTCGCTCTTCCTGCCTTATGGAGGCTAAATACGGCAGCCCACTTCCCGACCGTTAGTAGATCTTTGGGGTTGACCCTCGCCTTTTGGAGAGCTAGAATAACAGGACTGATGGTTGGGGCCACGGCTAGCTCGAGTGTCCTGCCCTGGGTGCTGTCAAACCTCCGGTAGAGTATCTGAGTCAGGAGTTCTTTTGTACTACGAGCTGGCGCTCCTATAGCGGCCAGTGTGAACTTGGCTCGCTCGTGGAAAATGTTGATGTCACGAAGCAGTCCTCGGACCCTGTCACAGTGGGACAGTGCACGCCGTGGCTGTCATGCCAACTTGTCCTGCTGCTTATAGACAATCTACTGGAAAACTTTACCAAACATGGCAGCCGTTTAACCCTTCTATATACCCAGACCTTAAACATGCTGCAGTATGTGCAACATCCAGATGGGGCCATTGAACCCACGACATCGCACCGCATTGATCCACGGAAGGACAGCCTGACAGTCATTCGACCCAGTATACACGATGAGAGCCCATTGTCTGCTGCTGGGAAGTACATTGACTTTGCAATCTCGGCACAGATCCACGAGATCAAGAGCATGACACTCGTGTTCAAGCTTCAGAGCACACGAGAACAGCCGCTAGAGCTCCCGTAGGTTCTGAACAGGTGGGAGATCGTGCAGAGCAACAGCACCGTGGACACGACCTATGTGAACGATGAGTACCGAGTCCTAGGTCCGCTGGCTCGTGACCCAACCTTCTATGCGAAGGGAAAGGGGTACTACGCTGTGGGGTGCAATGAGGGGTTCACGAAATTCGAACTACAGGCAGGTGTTGAGAAGCCCATGGCAGTTCCATTCTTAACCCACCTCGAGAACACACACGTGTATCTGGCTGCCATGCAGGATAGGCTGTTCCTCCAGGTGTACATTGAGCAGCTCGCAGATGCGATGATGAATGCTCCAAGACTTCATGTCTGGCATGACGAGAATGACCAGGAGCTTAAGCAAACGGGTTCCAAACAGCGGATCATGCATGTGGAGCGAGAACACCAGCAGGTCCAAGCCACAGCTAACCAACGGGTAGAGCTGACATTGCATCGTGGTGCATCGGACTGTGTCGCTGTTGCAGTCCTGGTGGGAGGAGCCATCCAGCAGGTGGATAAGCTAGACGACTTCAGGCTTGTGCTTGCTGGGACCAATGTTCTTAGTGAGGTATGCGAGCTGGCTGATTGCCAACTCTACAGACAGAAAACTAACTCATATGCACTTCTGCGCCTAACCAGTGGAAGCGACGACCTCGAGTCGGCACTCGAGGGCTATCACCACCTCGGGCGCAGGGACATCCCACCTAGTCAGGGCAACCGGCTCAGCTTCAACATCGGAACCCTCATAGCTGGGACTCGCTCATTAGGTATGCATGTCGAACACATCAGGTATTCATCTTGAGCGTGCGTAGAGCATGACTCCTGTCGTCACTGCTACAGCTGCCACCACTACTATAAGCTCTGCTGTCTTCTGACCTGTCGATGCTTCATAGTCAGATATCTTTACAGCCTCATAGTACTCATCAAGCCTCTCATCTGCCTCTTTGAGGCTCTGGTTGGCCTGAGCTTGGAGTTGTCGTCGGCGTGCCTCCCTCTGGCACATATGCTCGAGTGTTTTTCTGTACTCAAACTTCTCCTTAGACAACTTCTCCATCGGCTGGTTATGCCGATCACGCTCGACCTCTGCCACCTTCTTGTCGGGGAAGCTGAGTCCCCAGTTCGCTAAGGCAAACACGCCTGCATTCAAGATTGCGGAGACCATGCTATAGACTACAGATTAAAGCTACTATATAGCTGCCTCAGCGACGGATCCCAGAGCGATGTATGAAACAGAGGCTGATCCAGTCGAGGATATATATGCCGAAGACTATGAGGAGGACTATGATGAGGAGGATGATGCAGATGACTACGATATAGTGGAGACTGCGGGTGGGTATGATGGTGTAGCGGGGACTGCCCCTGAATCCCGCAAGCTAATACACAGAGCGAAAGGAATCTATTGCACTTACGTAAAAGGTTCTATCGATCCGCTGGCAGCAGCTGGGGCTCTGATCGCTCTGTTCACAACGAATGCTGGCGAGATGGTCCGCAAGATCGCCAACACTGCTCTCCATGGGGTAGAGAACATTTCTGAAGCCATACCAGCCATCGCCTCAGGAGTAGGTACGTTCTTCGGAGTTGCAGGCCCTTGGCTACCGTACGTTGCCATAGTGCTCACGGCCATCTGGGCTGCTGAACATTTAAGACATACTATATAAGGATGGCGTCTCTATATGACCTGATCAACTCCCTTAACTTTCGAGGGTTGGTCGATAAACTACTGTTCAGTGAGGATCCAGCAGTGTTTGAGGAGGTCTTCAGCGATGGTCGAATGAATGACGGCCGTCTGTTCGTCTGTTTAGAGTTCACCCAGGCTGTATGTGACAGGACGGGAGTGGACGTCAGTGATGAAACCCGGGAGTTTATCAACCGTCTTTCTTGAGGAACTCTACTATCAGCCATGAGCCCCATCAACTACTCAAGGCTGCACATCGCAAGGGCCACAACTTCACATTGGAGACAGTTAGCCAGTGGCTCAGCCGCTAGGCGATGTGGCAGATATACAGACCTCATCCGCGGCACATCAGGCATGCCCATTTCGAGGAATCTGTCCCGAACAGAGTTCACCAGGTAGATGTTCTATTCCTTCCACACGTCTCGGTTGATCGTAAGACCTATAAGTATGCCCTTACCATCGTCAATGTCGCCAGCCAGTACAAGGCGGCAGTACCACTCACAGACAAGTCAGCTGGCCAGGTGGCCCAGGCATTCCTGGGTGTCTACGAGGCTTCGGAAAATCCCCTCCATTGGCCGGAATTGTTGCAGGTGGATGAGAGTAAGGAGTTCAGAGGGGAGACTGCAGCCCTCATGCGGAAACATGGTGTGGCAGTTAGGCGAGGCAAGGTAGGGCATCACCGTTCCCAGGCTATCGTTGTGCAGTGGAATCGGACACTGGCAGAGAGACTGTTCCCACACCAATACACCCAGGCAATGGCCGCGCCGAGTGAACGTTCTAGAGTATGGGTGAGATGGCTGCCTGCTGTGGTGGAGAGATTCAATGCCGAGGTTACCAGGCTAATTGGGAAGAAGCCGATAGAGGCTATCAGACACTCTGCTGGTCACAGCTCTAGAGGAACGAACAAGGGAGCGGAGTGCCTACCCCCTGATGCTCTGGTTCGGTACCTGTACGAGCCTGGTGAGCTGGAAGGTGGTTGAAGGCGTGCAACAGATCCTAACTGGCCGATAGATGTTCACAGGCTTGACAGGTATGTGGAGGCGGAGGGGCGGCCTACACTGTACTACCTGGCACGCCAGCACGGAGTGCCTAGGCGACCATTTGTCGTAGAAGAGCTTCAGCTAGTCCCTGAAGACACACAGCTACCACCCCTAGGGTGCTAACATGATACTCGATGGGCTCAGTATGGACCCCATCTGGCAGCACATGGCACTTCTCATAGTAAGCTGAGACTCCGAGTTTTTCCTGTGCATACGTCACCATACCCTGGTGGCACATGCGTAGGCCTCGGTTCTTAGCTCTGTCCACCCCGCCATGTAGGGTGCTGTAGAACCTCATTCTGCCGCTTTGACATTCCCTTAGCCGAGCACTAACTTACAGCTGCACTCTCCACGTAGTAGCATTTGGAGCAGAGAGCGATGCCACGAGAGCCTTCGAACTCGAGCTTGAGCAGTCCCGGAGTCCGTCCAGACCATTTGTCAAGCTAGCCATTCCCGCTTATGAGCCTGGTACACTGCTCGCATCTCAGGGCGAATGACATCGTCGAGGTTGGAGCCTGCTATAGTGATATACGCGGAGTCAGTGTCCATCTGCAGGTACTCAAAGCTGTCCCGAGCTACATAGCGATCGAGGAAGCCGAGTAGAACTCCAGCATTCGCAGCTTCGTGAGCTCATAAACGGCTATCCCCACCTGGAAGGGCCTTCGAATTGTGATTCTTGGCTTGCGACTCTGGAGCTCGTATGACTTACCGATCTCCTCGAGATCTTTGAACCATGCACTACGCTGGGCCTTGTCTACCATGTGTTCATCCTTCGTGAAGCTGGTGTTGTTATGACGTTCTATTGCCTCGATGATCTTCCCATAGGCACTGTTGCCGAGGAGTTTGAAGAGATCTTCCAAGAGCGCTTTGCTCTTATCTACATCTCCCGAGCGGTGGGCCTCCGTAACATTCTCCACAACCACTTGAATGGGCACTTGGCCTCATAATCTATGGTGCGGTATACAGCAGTGATCTCCAGGCCATGGGTTTTATACCACTTGAGGGTCGGGGCATACAGCAGCCACTTCTTGCCAGAGAGGGCACCGACCAGCTTCTGGGTGGTGGGCTGCTTCCTATCTGTTCCCCCATAGACATGCCAGCATCTCAGACAAGATTGCCTCTACCGGGATCTCACGGTTATAGAAGAGAGGAGGCATTTCCTCGAACTTTGCCCACAGAGCCTTGGGGACCTCTATATCCACCTCAGCAAACCCAAACCAGCTGTCTGCTAGGAGAGCCTCTTTAAAGCTAGTTACCCCACTGGCCCCAGACCAATGGCGCACTTTCTCCTTACCACATGGCATCTCTTTGGCCATCGTTGACAGGTACAGAGCATTTGCGTCATAGCCGAGTAGACGTTGGTAGACACGCTCACTCTGGCAGATTCGAGTCACACCAGCTTCGTGGTATCTGGTGAACATGATGCTGGGACCGCCAACAACAGCACCCTTCAGCATGTCATAGGCTTCCTTGTCCCGTGAATAGAGGCTAACATCTGGCATGTGCTGAGCGGTTCCACATAGGAGGTACTGCAGTGACACACCTGGGAGAGACACTTCTTTGAGGATGTCTATTTCTCGTTCTGTGTAGAACTCCCGCATCCACTCTAGGACTTCGATGAATGGACTGACGCCCACGTTGTTGTAGTATTGCAGCCAATGGCGAATGTCTGCATTCCATGCTCGCTGAATGTCTGGTTACACTGTTCCCACTCTATTCGCGTCAAGAGGTAGCCACCCTTGAGCTTAGATGTCCATACTGGGTAGTCAGGAAGGCCTGGATAGTTGAGCTTCTCATGTGTGTCAAACCATTCATATGCTCTTCTGCTGTGTACATCCGTAAACTTTGCCCGATACCTCATACGAGACTCCTGGGCAGAGGTAGTTCAGCACATCGAGAAACCGTAGCTCAGGTGTGATGAGGAACATGGGCTGACTAGCCTTCTTGGCGACTTTCACTGTACCTGTACTGTCGGTCAGCTCATCGACAAAGTACTTCTTGATGAGGTTCAGGTCATACCGCCCAGAGTTGAACCCCAGTACAGGCACTTGGTCACACCAATCGTTGATCAGTTGCTGCTGTTGCTTTGCGAGCTTGTCCAGGTCTGTCGGTATGTACTGTGCCCTAACCCTTGACCGGATTAGAGATGCTCGCCGTTGGATCTCCAGCATGAACTCTCTGATCAGTTCTTTGGGGTCAGTATTGCAGAGGCGAGTGGGCTCACTCGTGGCACCCTCTAAGGAGCAGCCAACTGACACAGAGATAGGTATGCGAGTACTCTCGATCATGAGAGTCTCCATAGGATGAGTCTTGATACCATCTAGGAGTGCTTCGAAGCGATAAACTATGAAGTGTGGGTATGGGACAGTCCGAACTCGTTTAGGGACGCTTGGGCAGCGTTTTATACAGCACTCCCACTGTACCACAAGCGTGCATCCAGAGGCTCTCAGCTTCTCCTCTCTCAGGACTGTCTTGCGGTATCTTTGTTTGGCATCCTCACCTCGCTGGTGTTGTGGACACCTGTGCCAGTGACAGCCATGGAACTGGTAAACAGTGTTGGTGGTCGGATCATAACCATCTACGGGAGCACCCTCGATCCAACGCTCGCCACCGTGCCCACACTCTACATGGTGTATGTGTATGCCTTTGTTTCTCGACTCATACTCGATCCAACGAGTAGCCACTGAACTGGATGGTTGGGGCAGATAGAAGGCTTTCTCATATGCAGACTGTGGCACCTCAACCTTCTCGCCAGGACACACGATTTTTGTATTGCCGCCTGTACAGTGATCAGCGTGGCATTGAGGATTACATGCCTGTGTAAACCTCTGCTGACAGTGACGGCAGACTAGTGTATGTGCCAGCCTGGAGATGTTCTTGATGCAGAAGGTGTGGTGGTACCACACTCCGATGGTCATGGTGTCACGGTAGTGAGCCGCTTGCCTGACCATGTGCCAGGTGGCCTCTTCGGTTGGTTCATACACGCGAATCCCGATCTTGGTGAAGAACTCTATCTTGTTCAGCTGATCCATTGAGGTCTTGCGGACATCAGGTACTGTCTTGCCGTAGAACTGTGTGGCAAGCTCTCGCGTAGACATCTCCAGAGACACAGGTTGCCCATGTAGGTGTCGAGGGCAGTCATGCTCGTCTTCTGTCATAGCCAGTGTTTGAGGGGGCCTGTCCCAAGCAGAGGTTGGCGGTCGATGACAGCCCGAACTCAACGTTGATTGATCGATATTGTCTGTGTCGAGGTGGGGTTGCCCTCTTGCTGCCACCCAGTCCTAAGCTGCTTCTATCATGTTCAGCCACAGGCTCCCTGGACCATTCTTGTGAAAGAGCATCACCCTACTGTCTTCGATGTTACGGATGCGATAGTATGGGTATAGCGGATGTAGAAGGCGTTCTTGACAGTCTGCTGGATCTTTTGCATGATCTGGTCTGTGAGGTCTCCTTCTAGACCTCTGAAGAATGTCCAGCGTACTGACCAGCGTCCTCTATCCTCTGTCTCCCTTTCGCCGAGACGTTGGCCGAGAATGTGTTCACCTTCTCGCCTTATGCTCCGATCTAAGGGTTCAGACCTCGCCCCCCTCCCCCCCCCCCCTTATGCTCCGGGCTGGGTTCAGACCTCGGCATCGCTTAGCGATCCTGCGTTGGAGAGTGAAGCGCTCCTGTGGATGGGCCACCATCCACCTCTCTAGAGTCTTGGCTCGCAAGCTAGCAGTCACCTCCTCGTCAAACTGCTGAAGCTCACGTATCCGCTGCGCTTTCATGTGGGGATTCCAAGGATCATCTTTGTTAAGCGCTGGAAACCTTCCCGTCTTCATTGCTCGGGAGAGTCGCCTCTGCCACTCCTCGGCACGGACCTGTCCGATCATCTGGAGCAGGTCCGTTTTCTTGGCCTTAGAGTAGCCTCTAGGGCCAAATTGCTTTGCAATAGCGCGAGCTGTGCAACAGTAATCATGGTGTATATCCCTGTGGATGCCTGTCTCTAAATGGGCGTTCAGACCCTATTATGTGTGGCGATCAGTACCTGCGGGTGATGTATATCCCTGTGGATACCTGTCTGGGCGTTCAGACCCTATTATGTGTGGTGCTGGCGATCAGTACCTGTGGGTGGTGTATATCCCTGTGGATGCCTGTCTCTAAATGGGCGTTCACCTATTATGTGTGGCGATCAGTACCTGTGGGTGGTGTATATCCCTGTGGATGCCTGTCTCTAAATGGGCATTCAGATGTGTGTGGGGAGGCGGTGCGATGGATGCCCACTGGATAGGATAGTATGTGCATGTGTTTAAAGCCCTATGAGAGAGGTGTGGCTAAGTCCGTAAGAACGCGTAGCACGCATGCGCACGCGTCAGCTCCACATGTCAGTATTGTGAGAGAGTGTATGCTTATATTGTACCGAGAAATCACTTCATTCTCGGCGTTCTTGGCACCGAATAGTACCGGAATGAAGCTAGAATTTCAAAACTGTTTACCATTTTAAAATCGGACAAGAAATGGCCGAGTTATCCACAAATGGTAATAGCGAGATTTGAACCTGTGATTTTAAGTTTGCTAATAAACACAAAACAAGGATCTCACGCCTTAACTACCTCGGCCATATATGCATTACTAATTATAGCTGATAAGTTATCCATTGCTGGTACTGCGTTATCTCGAAGTGACGTCAGACTGATAAGCGCAGTAACCGCAATACTCTCGCTCAGAGATAAGATTACTAAGAGGCTAGATTTTAGTAGTGTTGCGGTGGGTCACTCACTAGAGTATTGCATAGGATTCCCAGGCTGCAGACTGGGGTTCAAATCCGCTCAAAAGACCTCGCTAGAACTTACCTGAAATTTCGAAACTAGGTAAGATGCTAGGCCGCGGTAATATGACCAGCTTAGCTAAAGACCCACCGCGACACTCCCTAGTGCGGGGTAAAAGCACCACAGACACACACACACACACACACACACACACCAGCCGGCTGGAATAGCAACAGGGTGGGGTAGGAGATAGGTGGGGTAGGATAGGTAGAATAGTATAGGTAGGACAGGTAGAAAAGTGTCCCACAGATAGAAAAACCTCCTCAGGATACTGGCCAGAATAAAAAAGGCCGGCCACTAGTATCCTGAGGAGGTTCTCCCGGACAGTGGGGTCCGCACGGGTGTTTTATATTCTTGGCCATGGCCATGGCCATTTGTCTAAATGGAAATCCAGCGGAGAGAGATGTAAATCTAGTTGTGGGAGGTGGTATCATTTTAATTCCGCTACTTCTACTGGGAGCAATATTCTGTCAACTAGGAACTAGCAGCAACTGCTGCTAGCCATTTTCTCAATCGTCTTGAAACTTAACATACGTATATCATCTGTTGACCCGCATCCTGACGCAAACTATTTTTTAGGTCCTGTGACCAATTTAAAAGAAAATGTTGCATAAATACAATTTTGTGGCATTGTTATAACTCTTATTTCTAGGATGGTCAGAGTGTTGTAATTTGAGACATCCCTAGAGACACGATCCTCCTATTGTTCTCAGCAATAAAATCGTTAGTGAACAAATTAACATTTCTTTTATTGCAAATCCACACACTGGCAAATATTTCCGTAATTTGCCGATAGATTACGAAACTGTGGTTAAATTGTTGGCTGGTTTGATCCGGCTGATGTGGGGAGAAATTGCCTCTCAGACGCCATTTACAGAACTCCGTTCTCACGATCGGTTCATGAGATATCTTAATTTTTGTAACATAGAAACATATTTCCACAGGGAATTTATTGGAAACTGATTTGATGATAAATGACCCACTTTTGGAACTATCACCTCTAAAGATGATACATTCTTAGCACACCTCATGGCATGTATAAGATCTCTATAGAAATTGGATCTGGTGTATAGTTTCCGGGGAAACCCCATTTACCTTACCCGATAAGGCCCATAGGAAATGTATGGGAGTGCTATTCAGACCGCAACTCCTATTAGAGTTTCTGGCAGATCATTGTGAAACCGAACAGCGTTCTAGCATCTGTTAGCCTACGATCTTCAGATTCTGTACACAGACTTGAAGTTCAACTTCATCTAGTTTCTTTTTTTTTTTTTTGTTTAAAGCGCGAGGCCCCCTTATGCGGGAGACCCTAGGCTGTACACTAAGTAGCGTAGTGGGTAGCTCTGCCCTGGCTAATAATTCATGGGCTAACGTTGTAATAGACATTTTACTGTGCAGTATCCTGATTATCTGATAACAGTTGATTACTGTTCTTAGGTAAAAGAAAATACATAGTAAAACGTCTAATGAGCTCATCTTGTACATCATGGCAGCCAAATCCGTATCACTCGGAATTCCTCACACTTTTCAGTAAGTCTTTGTTCTCTGTCGCTTTGTTAACGCTTTAATGGCCAAAATGCTAAAATTAAAAAAATAATCTTCTCTTGTCCTACAAATGGACACTCGTGGAGAAAATGTTTTGGATTTTCTTGATCAATCTTGACAATGGGCCTTTCCAGTTTTAGTTATGCCCCGCCCATCTTTGTCTAAGCTCCACCCACCCCTCGCTTGTGTTGGGATCGATCGATCTCTGAACTCTCCGACTATCAATTTCCAGTAAACTATACATGTAAGCCGTTGAATATTTTGAAACTAATTTGACTGCTCGCTGTTGCTGCAACAGCGCCCAATAAAATTAGATTCAAAATATTCAACAGAATGTTTATGAAATGGTACCACTACTGCTGCTACACACAATTCGTACGACAGGCCGGACTATTAAGTGTTAAAGACGGACTATATCAGGTCATTCATGACGACATGATTATGATGTCATCCTACACGTCACGTAGGTGATTATGACATCGTATAATAGATGGATAAACTTGGAAAGGTCCAATTCTGTAATATAGCTTAAAACCTCTAAGCTTGAAATTGTGCATTGTTTTTATTTTTTCTCCATCCCCGATTTTGTGCTTTGGGTGGGAATTTTCGTAAAATAAAACATTCAACTGGTCTCGCCTAGCGGCCAAATTACGAAATCTATATAGAAGGATTTGAAATCAAACTCTGATCCTTACTTTGTACTACTGGACATAAGTACCATGCCAATTGAGGATCATAGAAGCTCTCTAGCTCACCGTCTCTTTAATCGGTTTACAAACACACTTTCGCCAACAACACACGATCTTCTAGAAACAAATATGTCGAGTTCTGTAGAAAAGAAGAAAAGGATTGAAAGGGGATAAATCAGTGCAACCGAGAAAGATCTGGAACCGCTACATCGAGGCTGGATGTTGTTCGTATGCAACCCATGTTCTCCATAAGAGAGAAATGGTATAAAAGGCATAGCTCAGTCTAAAACAGGGATTCGTTCGTATCACGCGAGAACAAAGAATGGACATGTCTATGTACGGAATGAACCTTTCCAGTTTGTCCACATACCATATGACGTCATAATCAACTACGTGGCGTGCAGGATGACGTCATTATCAATTCATAAGTACATCACGAACGCATAGTTGAAGACGGACTAAACATTGCTGTACGAATTATATGTATTTACTATTTAATAAACATTCTGTTGAATATTTGTGTGTCCAGTCAAATTAGTTTCAAAATATTCAACAACTTACCTGTATATTTTTCTGGAAATTGATAGGCAGGGCATTCGGGGATCGATCGATCCCAACACAGGCGAAGCGTGTTGGAGCTTAACTAGGGATGGGAGGGGCAAAGATAAACTGGAAATCTCCATATACAAGACATTGTCACCTACTGAAAAAACAGACTTTACTCTCAGACAAGCGCGCCGACAAGGAAATGGACAAACCAATATGGCGAGCCTTACAGATCAACATAGAAATGATCGCATTTCAATCCCAGCAATTAATCGACAGCCAACAATAAAGCAAATATTGTATCGTATATAATTTACAATCGATCACTGACAAGACCCCATACTCCATAGACTATTTGACTTATCTAGACAAAATAATATTTAGCATACAATTTCTAACATGATGCTTTCTCTTACTGCTGCTGCTGCTGCTGCTGCTGCTGCTGCTGCTGCTGCTGCTGCTGCTACTACTACTACTACTACTACTACTACTACTACTACTACTACTACTACTACTACTACTACTACTACTACTACTACTACTACTACTACTACTACCGCTATGGCTTCTGCTACCGCTGCCGCGACCGCTACCACTACCACTGCTACTGCTACTACTACTCCTCATGCCGCTGCCGCCGCCGCCGTTGCTGCCGCTGATGCCGTTGCTACCATTGCTGCCGCCGCCGCTGCTGCTGATGACGGTGGTGATGATGATGATGATGATGATGATGATGATGACGGTGCTGTTGCTGCTACTGCCTCTGTTATTGCCGCTGCTTTACGAGACTGATATCAATGTTCCAGAGTGATTAATCACGCTGTTTCATAATGCATCCATCTACCATCTCACCTCTGCTAATCCATCATCCGTGAGCGAGGCTAGATAGGACATATTATAGCGTGAACCGGGAAACAATGGACGATGGGCCAATTTCCTAAATATGGACAAATCTAAATTAATGTCTTTCTGGTCGCATCTCTCACAGAGTCGTTAGGCTGACTATCACCCACGAAAACAGGTATCAGGATATCGTCTTCAGATTTGGCCATGGTATTGGTATAGTCATTTAGACTGACAACAGACAGACCAACATCAGTTGTGCGAATGAGATAGGCCAGCTATAATACCGCCTTATGATGGATGGGGATAATAATGCAATCATATTTGCTTGAGAGATCACGTCACTTTTGGACCGAAACGATTGTGGTTCTTGAAGACAAGTGGCCTAACGACCACCCTTTTAAAGAAGCGCCATCTTTTGGCTTCAAAAGTCGTATCCTATAACACGTGACTTGTATTAAGAAAGTGATTGCATATAGTGGCTAATTGTTCGCCGTTCGTAAGGTGGTGGCTTTAGACGGGTTTTACTGTAACAATAATAATTGATTAATCGATAAATCCGGAAATTATGAAATTATCGCAGTATAAAGATCACAGCATTTCGGCGTGTATTTTCAAATATCATGATATTAAAATTAGGTAATGTTAAAAATAAGCGTCGAAGGGGACACAGGCTTTTGTATGTATATCTGGCGGATGGTGGTGCGCGTGTGAGTACATGCGAGAGAGAGAGAGAGAGAGAGAGAGAGAGAGAGAGAGAGAGAGAGAGAGAGAGAGAGAGAGAGAGAGAGAGAGAGAGAGAGGAGGGAGAGGGAGAGGGGGAGGGAGAGGGAGAGGGAGAGGGAGAGAGAGAGAGAGAGAGAGAGAGAGAGAGAGAGAGAGAGAGAGAGAGAGAGAGAGAGAGAGAGAGCGAGAGAGAGAGAGAGAGAGAGAGAGCGGAAAGGTGATGGAGAGAGGGGAGGTGTAGGGGTGGATGGAGTGACAAGAGGGGGAGAGGGAGGGGGTGGGGGTGACATACCGACCTACAGACAAACATATACTTGTAAATGTTGCAAGTTGCAATAAAAAATTCAGCCATCGTAAGCAGAATTTGTAATCATTTCTTATATCAAAAAGAACTTTATTATATGTTATTCTAACTTTTGTATTACTTTATCTAGGCCTACACATAATACTGCCCATGTGTAGCCACGTGTAAATATTTTATCTATATTCAGCTGTAGATGTATCCTTTAGATGTTTTCTTTAATTATCTGTATATCGCTGTAGTTTAGTCCGACTCCGTTCTACCCCTATTAATATACAACTCAACGTTTTAATGTTACAATAGTTTCAGCGGAATGAAACTAAGATTATTCCATATGATAGCCCAAATTTCTGAACTTAAAGATCACATCAATTGTCACCATGCAACCACCCATCACACCACACCTAGGGTGCACATGATAGGGTTTTGGCATGAGTAAAGGTGGAGGAGTATTAAGAATGCGGTGCACCTAAGAGACGGGGTTCTTGGCCTGAAGTTTAGGGCGGGAGGAGATGTTGGGAAAGCAAAGATGCTGACACCGGGGACGTTGCGTAAGGCAAATTGTGAGGATTGTAATTTTGCGAGACGAGATGTTGTAGTGACCAAGCCTGGTGCTATTGCTATTCTGCCGTTGCTGTTTATAACGACCGCCTCTCGTCGTGCCATTGAGTTTCGTATATTGTACTGTCGCTGTTCATAACGACCAGCTCTCGTTGTGTTATTGGATTACCTGTTGCCGCGCTATTGGATTAACTGTTGCTATTGTCCTGTTGCTGTTTATAACGGCCACCTCTCGTTGTGTCATTGAGTTACCTATACTGTACTGTTGCTGTTCATACCGACCACCTCTCGTCGTGTCATTTAGTCTTCTATACCGTACAGCCACGCTGTTCATAACGACCACCTCTCGTCGTGTCATTGAGTTACCTATACTGTACTGTTGCTGTTCATAACGACCACCTCTCGTCGTGTCATTTAGTCCTCTATATTCTAATGGAATTCGGTAGGAATACGTATCACGTATCACGTCCTATGGAACTAATCGTTTAACCTGTCGTTAGGTTTATATACAAGTTGCCATGTTTTGCACTGTGGTGAGGGAGGTCTGTTCAGTAAATAAAATAATAATTAATATGTCTTCGCAGTGCTTTCCTACATTGGCTGAAGTGCTAACTACTAGGTATCCAAAGATACACGGGGAATGCGTGTGATACCGAACCCTGGCCATTACCACTCGGAAACCCAACAGTTTCCCGGAGTCGGATCAGCCCATGTTGCGGATGGGGACATCCAAACAATTAAGAAGCCACACGGCTGAATGGAACATGAAGAGAGACAAAATCTTGGAGTTATGAGTCTTATCAGAGTGCGGGGCTAGATTGTCCCACTGCCGGAAGAGAAGAGTACATTACCGAGTAGATAATGAAGAAAGTGTCTCTAATCATTTCGAACCTATCCTATTGAGCTGAATAGAAAAGGTTTACCCAGTAGCATGCCGTGCTAAACATAGTTATAGCAAGGAGAGCGACCTCAGTGAAAAATTGTTGATGGCGGGACAAAGTGCTGTATATATTAATGTTGCTGTATAGTGTTTCCTACGTGCACTGCAGTCCTATATTTTCTATGCATAAGCAAAACCTATGAACGGATGGCTACTGGCCATATATATACATAATCTAACCAGAACAATCAATACGGTATCAAATGATCAAAGTTATATATATTAGTCCAGGTTAACGAACCTACTATAGTGCGGT
This sequence comes from Chaetoderma sp. LZ-2023a, assembly GCA_034401795.1. Lineage (NCBI taxonomy): Eukaryota > Metazoa > Mollusca > Caudofoveata > Chaetodermatida > Chaetodermatidae > Chaetoderma > Chaetoderma sp. LZ-2023a. Next base: position 83,851,700 of record CM067373.1, on the reverse strand, counting down.
TAACAACACATTGAGGAAAATGAGAATAATTATAAACAAATACAGAAATTATAACTAGCGGGCATAGGACCATAACGGTTCCTTTTAGTCATTGTGACCATTCTTACGAATACAATATAATTAACGAAACACATATAGAGAAATAATTAAACTGTGAAATATAGTTACTTGAATATGCGGTAGTCATTCTTAAGTTAGGAAATTGATACGTCATTTCGTAGTTGACGTGCGTTGATGCATTCTTAGGAAGTTGGAAAGTTCCCGTTCCCACAAGCTGTTATCTGCAAGCAAGCTTCCCGCAAGAACACTCATTGCGGGAGTACATCGCTCAGGACTGTAAGCTTAATAGGATGTCTAACGAGCAGTCAGCAAAAGATACGATGGTACTACTGTGGTGAAGAAATTCCCATACACCGATGGCACAGATGGAAGTTATAAACAACCCGATCACAAGCGGGGGTTGTCAGAGGTAAACGAAGATACAAAACAAAGTTTCACGGTGCTGGGTATGTCAGCCAGCTCTGAAGACGCACCGGGCAGACTTTACTTGCTGTGGTCGAAAGTCAGAAGAACCCACACGATATTAGTGCGGGACGGTTGAAATACCACCTTTAGGCATGGCCGGCAGATCCGGCGAGTCATCCAACAAAGAACATCCTGTCTCTACATCTGTAGACTCACATATTCAGGCCGTAAAGGTCTCACTGCAAATTCGTGTTCCGAAGTAGATATTGATATTCGTGAACAATAATCAGAATGTTCCAAATTACTCCCGTAAGTAGGGAGTTACAAAATTGTTTTAGTGTGGTGGCTTGGCAACTGCCAGCGACTGGAGAAAACCGTGACACATAGAGAAGTAATACGCGTATTGTCTGTCCCGCTGATAGTAGCTGGTACAGATCCAACCTGTTCGGCCCCTTGGCCGAGGATGCTCCCGGTCTCTGGATCGCGTCTCCTTTTATACTCCTCGTGATGTCACAGGCACAGGCTCCAACCAATCATCATTCGAGCAACAGCCAATCAGCGCGTAGCTAATAATAGAGCAGCCGAATGTTCTAGAACATTCTAGAAGTTCTGCGTCCACGTGGTTATGACATCATGGCAATATTTTGAAGATAATCAAGAAGGGGTTTCCGTGGATAACTCAGCCATTTCTTAACCGATTTTGAAATGGTTTACGGATTTAGAAAGCCGTTGAATTCTGATCTTGATCAATGCCAGACTTAACGGGAACAGGCAATCAATAAGGATTACAGGGTATCATCTCTGTTCACTAAAAGCGCCATCCTATCTTGGTCGTAACTACGTGCTCTATCAAAACAACATCTTGACGCAATCATTGCGCATCATGCGTTTTGACGAACTTAGTCGTTTTCGCAACGTGATCTCTCCCACAGGCTCTTATACGCTTATGCTCTACCCAGGGGTGGGGGCGTGTTCAGAAAACGAATCCAGGACGGGCGGCGAGTACCCAGCTTAGCTGGTACGGCCGGTATCCGACCGGTCGATCTGAACTACACCACCCCCTCCTAGTTTGACATCCGTGGCAAATGATCGCACATGGTGGATCGATGCACGGACGTATGCTAGGCAGGAATTATAGACTTCCTGGGTAGGCGCGTGGCCGAAAAGGAGTAGTGATGCAATATACGCGCATTCAAGAGACAGAGCACATAGAGGTGCCAAGAGGAGTGGGGGGGGGGGGGTGGGGGGGGGGGTGGAGGCATACTTTTAGTTTTCAATTTTGACCTGGAATTATTTTTCCAGGCCTTTCTCTTTTTTTCTTTTTTCTTTTTTTTATTAATATTATGGTGCGTGCTGTAACTTTATTTAGTAGATGAGTTTAAACAATAGCTTGCATGGGTGTTCTCACCGAGTGCGGATAATCATTATCTCCGCAGAGAAGACCCAAGCTCCAATGTACCACAATTTAAGTTTAAATATCTAATAATAAAAAAAGACAAGGTATACATATATAAACCATGTAACATACCCTCATGGGGTATTTATTGAATCACTCCGAATTACTTGCGCATTCCGGGTAAATAAAGCGGTACGCAACACGTATCTCTTATTATTTATAAAAAAATATATTTGCGGCCCTTTATTGCGGGTCCACAACGGGCAGCTCTCGCAGGACCCATATCCGTCCTGATGTCTGAGACACGAAGAAAAATAATAAGAAAAATAGGATATATAATAATAATAACTTAAAAGTTAGTTTATCAGGCAGCCTCAGCGTACATTATTGCACTGCGGGACGTGGTATTCTTTACGTCGCACACAATGTTCTTACAACATCGGAGTCCGCAGCGCTCATTTCGTGTGGGACACACTGAAGTGTGTGGCTGTGTCGGATAACCATGGTAATCCTAGGGATGGGATTCAATTGATCTAACATATACAATAAGATGAAAAGTATTAAAAAAATAATGTAATAATTAATACATTTCCACGAATCGCACCATTGATGTTTCTGCTGTATCACAAATGATCACACCTCTGCAGCAAAATTTCCCCATTGAGTCTGGGTCCCGCCGCTGATGGTGGTGGATCACGGTGGATGCACTGTCATTGCTGAGATGCTTTCACTATTGCTGACACTGTCGGAAATATCTGAAGTGATGGTGGCAGAAATATGCGCATCCATAATGTCTCTCACAGTTACTGCCGGTTCTAATATATCCGTCCATAATGCAGTGGCGGTACTAGTGGTTGCTAATGTTTTTGATGCTGTGGTCATGATAGTCGTCGTGGTGGCTGCTGTAACTGTCGTGGTGATGGCAGTGAGCTGTAGTGTAGGCTGAGGTCGTGATGCGGGAGCGGATACGGTGGGAGATGACATCTTCTGAAACTTAGCATATTTTAACAGACGACTTGCGGTGACATTAGGCACGGGCTGAATGTCCTGTGTGTGGGCGATCCATCTCTTTCCCCGCGTATGGACGTTCCGGCGTGGTTCCCTTTCTGATTGGGTCAGAAAGGTGAGGAGGCGGATGTTGAATAACATGGGTCGGAGTTATACTAATCGCCACAGGCTGCGACGGTCCTGGTCCCTCATCGATGGTCAGTTCCGGTGGAGATGGTGACTGCGGGTAATTTGGAATGTCTATTTCCGCAGGTGTCGTAACCACTACCGAAATCGGCTGACTGGCTAACACTGTCTTAGACACTACGGTTGCGGGTGTGGTGACCATAGCCGGATGGCTAATAACTGATGCGGGTGCTGCTGGACTGGATTTTGTGGGAGACTTTTGCTTCTTACTCCGCTTCAGGACCGGTGTAGATGAAGTAACTGGTCCCGGCGTAATGCTTCCTGACATGGCTTCGGGCAGGATTTCATGCCTGGCTGCCGGCACATTGCTTACGGTAGCTGCGAGAAGACGATGACTAACAGGATATCTACGAGTAGTGTTCTTCGTGCGGGCCATTTTCTCGGTCAGAAGAACTTTGACAGGGAACCGAGATTCGAAACGGGTGGCTAAAACGGCACGATCCTCGTTCTCTTCTCCATGAACTAATGTTGCTTCTAACACATGGTGATGATATTGGAGTGCATGGATCACCCCATAGCGGGTAGCCGTGTAGAGATACTGGCACGTCACACAGAAGGCTGACTGGAAAACATGATCCTTATTAACGTGAAGTGTGCGGTCGGATCTTCTACTAAAAGTTCTGGTACAGGGCTCTCCGCTAGCTAATAACGAGCTGCACAGGAAACGTTTTGGAACTGGCACCGATTCTGCTTCAGACGAATCTGATAACGCTAAATCTTCAAGGAGTGACATCTCGTTCCTGCATGGTAGTTGGCTGCGGGAACCTTATTCAAAACCTAATGCCTTATCTCTTCATCGTATTTAACTTTCCAGGCCAAGTATAATAATGAAATAATAATAAAACAGCAGAATTTAGTTTGCAACACGAAGGAAGCCTAATGCTATCTGTTCTTCCCTGGTGTCGAGTTTTGATGGGAAGACAAAGTTTCAGAGCGCGCTTCCTCCTTTTATTCTGTTTGGTGACGTCACAGGCGGCGGATGACCACACCTAAAAGTTTTAACAGGTGATTCTGTCATTCTTATTTGAAAGTTTCCTCTTTTTCTGGCCTAGACGTCTATGGATTAATTCTTCCCGTATAAAGGGAGTACTTTTAATTATAGGAAGAATGGCTCATTAAACTTGTCTTAGTTTCGTGCATTTAACAGCCTTCGATCAACATAGAAACGTGGTACTACTTTTTCTTGGCGGTATCTCACCTTTTAATTAGCGTGAGACGGTTCTCCAGATTGAATGCTTATAAACTTGCCTATTCTAATTTTAGGCTGGAGCGCTCAATAGGGTGTGTGGGAGCCAGGTGATGTCAGCGGTAATCTCCCGGACTCACCCTCGCCACTTCTCCATTACGCTATGGTAGTCGCCTCTTTGGGCGGCTCTTTTGTTTAAAGCGTTTGATCCAACTTACTGGAAATAGCAGTAAATGTCATGTGGCTCTAAAAAAAACACGCGGTTGATCGGAAAAATATATGCTGTTTATGGTGATGGCCAAAATGCTGTTGCTGAGGGGTAGTCGGTTGTAGATGCGAGAGATAGAGCTATATATACACCTGTGCAAAAGTTAAGCACCACCCTATTTTTACGCACATGCGAGGGTATATTCATGTGCTATGAAGAAAGCAATAGCATAAACATTTATGTACCCATCCATCTTAGTGCAAGAGGTAATAATGCAACTAGAGGAATGCTGATTATGATGGTGGGGAAACACTGTATGTTTTTGTTTGAACTTGAAAACGAGGCCTGAATATGGTTACGTCGACACAACTGACAACTATTGCCCTACAGTTGACACACGTGGCTAGATTGTCATTAATGGTGTCTGAAAACGAAGTTTAACATCTGTGCACGAGTTTGAGACTGTCATTATTAATACCGGGTATATCCACCTTGTGCCTGGATGACGGCCTGGACACGACGTCTCATGCTGGTCACCAACCGACTGATACGCCATTGTGGTATTCGTTGCCATTCAAGATGGAGTGCGTCTGTTAATTCCTGTAGGTTCTGCACAGGAGGATCCCTCCTCCTCACCATGTTTCCCAGAATGTCCCAGATATGCTCAATAGGGTTCATGTCAGGGCTCCTTGCTGGCCATGGTAGGGTTTCGATGGCATTCTGGCTGAGGTATTCATGCACAGCTCTAGCACGATGTGGTCGGGCGTTGTCATCCATGAATATAGGGTGGGTTCCAGGTGCATGATTTACAAAATGAGGGACCACAACTCTATCCAGTATGGAATCTTGATATCTTTGTCCATTTAGTGTTCCAGGTACAGTCAACAGATCCAGCTTACAATCAAATGAGATGCACCCCCATATCATAACGGAACCTCCACCAAATGGAACTTCTTCCATGATGTTACGTTGGTCGTACGCCGTGCGTCTGGACCTCCATACACGAGTTCGACCATCTGTGGCATGAAGCAGGAACCGACTTTCATCGGACCAGTGTACCCGTCTCCAGGATCTCATGTTCCAGTGTCTTCTTTCGTTGCACCACCTCAGACGCTCCTCTTTGTGGTGTGCAGTGAGGAGAGGACGTCTGACAGGTCTCCTAGCTTTCATGCCAGCAGCATACAGTCTCCTTTTGACGGTAGACATTGACACTCTATTGCGCGTTTCCCATTGCTGGCTGAGCACTCTGCTGTTGGTGAATGGAGATCTCCTAACAAGGCGTACTAGGGCTCGATCATCATGGGCAGTAGTCTTCTTCGGTCTTCCAGATCTAGGCCTGTCCTTCACCTCGTTAGTTTGCCCATGTTTTGCAATCAAACGACTGATTACAGTATGGTTAATGTTCAGCTGTCTGCCAATCTCTCTGCATGACATACCAGTGGTATGCATGCCTATGATTTGCCATTTCACACGATCACTTAACCTTCGTCTTGCCATAGCGGTTCACAATCAAGAGCTCTCTCTGTACAAATAAACCACGGTCATGAACACAAAATTCCTAATCTTGTCGCCTAAATCTGTATGTAATATTCTACACCTCAAACTGGACTTTTACATAACTGAACACGTGTGCTGTTTCCCGCCACGCACGGACATCAAGCGGCGTGAAGTCATGCATGCATGTACATTTCGTACTTGGAATTATGTCAGCTAACGCGGGGACAAAAAGTATGGCAGCCTAGTTGTACCATCATGTTTCTACGTTCTATTGTTTTTGCTGGTGCTTAACTTTTGCACAGGTATATATGTTACATCAAGATCTTTATAATATCCCGTATTTGCGTGAGTTCTTTACCATGCATCTTGGTATGTGTCTGTAAAAGTTAGTTCGCAGCCCATGTTGATTTTAGACTGGAATGCAAGGAAGATAATTTTTGAAATTCTCTCTGTGATTATACTGTCAGATTTTTGATGCCGCTTTACCGGCCCGTGCGGTAATGATTTGTAGCATGGTAGAACAGTTGTGTTCTTAATCAAAAATTTAACAGTAAAGTTGTAAGTAATTTGATGTGTCTTTTAAACAGATCTATTCAGGCGGTAGATCAATGTTACTCATTCCATCAAGATAGCTGTGTTTTCCACGCGGGAGGGCTGGCCAAGCATTCTCCTCAATGGGTAGAACTAGCTCCGTCCTGACCTAAACCAGACACATTAATACCATTTAATAATGGTTAAATTACAGTACAACACGAAAAGTGTGTGCCACAGTTATTACAATTTACAATGCAGTCGTTCAGAGATTGTGAATACAGTCAACCTGGGTGTCTGTGCTTCTGACATGTTGGTGATTTGAATTTGATACGCATGACTGGTTATCTGTGGATGAGACTTGCGCTGTGGTGACAGTGACGTGTTATGGCCACCAGGTGTGGGAAGGGGGAGGGAGAGGCGGCGTAAATGTCAACCTTATCGAACCCCGAGGGTATTTCACTCTGTAATGGCCGAGCCCATTGGCAGGACAGAGTTACTTTAGAGAGCAGATGACCTGTCGGATGCTGTTGTAACTTTGATCAATCCATTGTCGAATTAAACTTTTCGGTAGTAAAATCCTACTCGTGACTGACGACAATGCGGGCATCTTGCTCTCTTAATAATATTGACTGTTATTACGTGTAGATGATGTATGTAGATTTTGGCTGTTTCCGTACGATGTCGGGGAAAAGGGAGGAGCATTGGACAAACGTTCCTCCCTTAACGCGTACTGTCGATGGCTGTAGTGCATTCATTATATCCACATGATCAGTTCTCCCGTAACTGGATAAGAGGGTGTATGCGGGAGAATTGTCGGCTGTTGTCTGTTGATAATAATGCTGTTGTCAGGATGTCCGCACTGCTGTATGATGCTAATGTTACAAGCGAAGTGGGCGCATCCCAGTTTTCCACGCTGGTGAACACCAAGTCTGTTGTTATTTGCGGGAGGTGTAGTCTGCGGGAGATATTGTTTCTCCCGTAATTTGTGCGGGGAGGAATTTGTTGCGGGAATTAATTAATACCGGTAGGTGCTGCTAAATGCTGTTGTTGCCGATGTTGAATGTTATGCTGAGTATAACCGAGCAAGTATGTGATGTACGTGTAATGACGAATTGACGTATCCAGTCTTGAAGGCAGGTGTTTTCTGTAGGTGTTGACGTTCTGTCTGTTGTGTGATGTTCTGACTGCTCACGGGGGAGTACGGTAGGCCAATTGGATGTGGTGGCCTTTGGACAGGAGGATGTGGTCATCTCCCATTACACGGCGGTTGGTGTCCTGTCATAGTTTTTAGACACCAGGAAAATTTGAGCCGAGAGTCTGCTGAACAGGCTGCCTCCCTGCCCGCTGCGGGGTTAATGGTGGTCGGTGCGGTGCGGGATGCCACCTCCTCTGTTGCAGCAGTCTCTCTCATATCTGAAGATTGACGGTCAACAGACGACGAGTGGAATGTGAAATGGACTGGGCCGGTGATGTCCGAACTTGGTGCATAGATGAGGGATGCGAATTGGAGTGATGACAGGGGTGGCACTCGAGTAGAGGGTGTCCCTTATGGTGGGGGGCGTGTTTTCGCGATTTCGGGAGTTGGTCGGTTACACCTTATTGTATGGTTCTGCAGTTCTAGACACGATAAGGCTTCATCCAGCCTCTTCACTTCCATGCTATTCACCATATGTTCCACCCCACTTGAAGCATGGCTTGGGTCAGCCTCAACTTCCGTTTGTGGTAACTCTATGATGGTGGGCATAGCATGAAGTAGGTGGGAATTTTTCCATCCAGTCCCTTGGACAAAACAAACACGAAATTCTTCAGATATGACTTCCCAGATCGAGTAGACCCGCGCAGAGGAGGGGGCGGGCGAGTACGTATCTCGCCATCGTCGTCAGCATTAGCCGCTTGTTCACCCATGCTCACCCATGTTCTGGCTTGGTAGAACTGGGGCTGAACTGGCACTGTGTTGCTCTGCGTTAACTGTGGGAATACTAATTTCTGTAGAAATATCTGTCTGGGTACCGGTGTCACGGGAAATGCCCAGTCCGAGCTCTGGTGCTGGGTCATCACTGACACAAGGTTTACGTCGATCGAAGTGGATGACTGAGGTCAGGCCATCCGAAGCACCGATATGGTAGGTCACATCCGACATCTTACCTACTACCACATAGGGGCCTTTCCACTGGTAACTCAGTTTACTTGGCACGTTTGCAGATCGTCGTGAATCGTGTACCCAAACCATTCTTCCTGCTTCATATGGATCTCCATGCACCCTCCGGTCGTGCCATGTCTTTTGCCGCTGGTGTGCAGTGGATAAGGTTTCTCTCACTCATGGACTTGTTCTATCCTCTGCCACAAGAGTTCGACATAGAGAGATAGTGAATTTTTCTCTCCTGGTATTCGAGGCATGGCCAGATCCAGGGGTAAGGCTAATTCACGGCCTAACATTAACCGAGCAGGGGTATAACCTGTGCTGGAATATACTGAAGAGCGGTAAGCCATGAGTACATACGGGAGCCATTGGTCCAAATCATTACAATCAAGGCATGTTTCCAAACTAAGCAATTCCGCGAGAGTTCTATTGAATCGCTCTACCATTCTGTCACTCCGGGGGTGATATGGAGTTGTCCTTGTCTTGACGATATGGAACAATTTGCAGAGCTCGGCGATTAGCCGGCTCTCAAAATTACTCCCTTGATCGGAGTGTAACTCATAAGGCATACCAAAGTGGCAGAACACATTGCTGGCCAAGACCTCCGCTATGGTGGATGCCTCTTGGTCTGGCATAGCAAATGCTTCTACCAACTTCGTAAAATAGTCATGTAATACAAGGATGTACTGATTTCCATCATCCGTCATATTCAATTGTCCGAGCATGTCGATAGCCACTCACTCCCACGGTGCACCAACAATCTTAATTTGAGCTCGTGCGATATGGTGTTGGCCAACAGCGCATTTTTGGCATGGGATACATTTGGCAACCCATGCCTTGACACTATCGTGAATCCCGATCCAGTGGAATCTCAATTTGATACAGACAACAGTCCTTTCCATGGCCAGATGCCTGGCATTATCATGTAGTTGTTTTAATATAATCTCACAATAACTTTCCGGGACTACCAAACGGTTATTAATATATAGAACGTTGTTTATTAATTGACATTCTTTGAACCCAATAGCGCTCTGTTCCGTCTTCAGTGACTTGATATAGAACCGCACCGATAGTGAAAGCTGACGCATCGGTGTCTAAGATGAAATCGAGGTTTGGATCAGGGTGAACAAGAATCGGGCAGTCATCAAGAGTTCCTTCAACGCCCTGAAGGAGCCTTCACACTCACTCGTCCACTAAAATGGTCGATCTTTCTTGGTGATCATGTAGAGGGGTGAAGCAATCTCACTGAATTGTCGGATGTAACGGCGATAGTACTGGCATAGGCCAAGAAAGCTCCGTGTCTCCGTAACTGAAGAGGGCTGTGGCCACTCTGCTACTGTCTTAGATTTTGACGGCTGAGTAGCCACTCCATTACTGGATATGACGTGTCCCAGGAACTCAATGCTCTGTCTAAAGAGATGACATATCTTCGGTTTGAGTTTCAAATTGGCAGTGCAGAATCGTGAAAGCATGGTGTCCAAATTTATTGAGGTTTGCTCAAGCGTGGGTCCGAAGATTATTACGTCGTCGATGTAACAGGGACAGATTTCCCATTGCAGGAAAGTTAATACCTGCTCAATGAGTCATTCAAAAGTTCCGGGAGCATTGCACAACCCATAGGGCATCTTGCGGAATTGGAAAAGGCCACCCCTACAAACAAATGTGGTCTTTCAATGTCAGCTGCATCCATGGCTACTTGCCAGGATCTGCTACCCAAGTCAAGGGTACACTTGGCTCCGGATAAGGAATCCAAGGCCTGATCTATCCGTGGTAACGGATAAGCGTCCTTAACGCTAAGATCATTAAGGCGGCGGTAGTCAATACAAAACCGCAAGGTTCCATCCTTTTTGTTGGCTAGCACTATAGTTCAATAATACCAGTCGGCAACATGTTGTTCACTTGTTGGTGTGCGTCCACTTCCATATGAATGGGTAGATGTCAGACCGGTTGTCGTATGGGCTGATTATTACCTGTGTCGATGGAGTGTCGTACGAGATGAGTTTCTCCGAGATCCATGTCTCCAGAGGAAAAACTATCGCGATATTTATGTAGTAGTTTCCGAATTTCTCGTTTCTGTGATTGCTGTAATCCAACTGTGGCACGTAGATACAAATCATGTAAATGTTCGGGTAAACCATCAGTAATCTGCGGTGGTGTGTCAGCAAGTGCAGGTAATTCCAATGAGATTATCTCCACTAAATGGCCGCAGCGTACTCCGGGTTCCAGAGTGATGGGATTTGCGGTACCATTAAACACTCTAAAAGGTATTTGTTCCTTATTAGTAGTGTCTATTATGCGGGGACTTATGCATAGTGAGGCGATCATATAATCAGGATCGGGTTCCAGCATGGCGATGTGTGTGTTGCTTCCTGACTGTGGTGCAGTGGCCCATAAGATCTGTTCCTGTCCCGGCTCAACTGTGGCTGTACTTGATAGTATTACAGCACACGTATCGTATAATGATGATGCCGGTCCACGAGGTATTCGTCGGCCGTGTATGTCGAGTTCTTGTTGTCTGCAGTCTATGATGGCTTCGCTGGCACCGAGGAAATCAGAGCCAAGTAGGGCATCGTTATGAATAGAGGCGATGACAACTCGCTCGATGAATTGCATCTCCTCTATTTGGATAACCAAATTGACTACACCGGCTACGGGCACATCGGCTCCTATAGCCATCTGTAGGTAAAACGTTTGTAGGCTTAAGGGGAGGCTTCTTATGAGGAGGGATGCTCTCATATACGCGCTTGTTAAATACTGTGATAGAAGCACCGGTGTCGACAGTGGTGCTGGTAGAAACGCCACTAAACAGATAGGCACATTTGTTTATTACTTTGCGGTATACCTGTGGAAGTGTTTCCAATGATGCTGTCCATGATAAGGGCGTCGGAGCGGCATCACTCTGTATGTACTCTGACTGTTTCCGTATGGCTTCTTATAATGTTGTGGATGTCTGAGTGAGGAAAGGGCCAGTTCTCCGTTGCGGCTGGTGTGAAGGCTGCGGTGAAGGTGGAGCCGGGGGTAGCAATGGTGGTGGTGTTGTTGCCGTCTCTGTGTAGGCTGTATTGGTGTAGATGGCAGTGCATACAGGATGACGGATAAGCTCTACCTGCGCAAGCCATTTCTTGCAATGCTTCATGGGATGTTTTGGTGAAGCACAGAAGAAACAGTGCTGCCGCCAGGGGCGTGCATTTCTCTGTCTATGTCAGTGCTTGCGAATCCATGAAGCGGAGTGAATCATCTCTGCTGAGTCGCTACTGTCTGTGGATGCGGGAGTTGATGTTGGATGAGGTGGTGTTCTGCATACCACCAAAAGGACACCGAGAATTTAGTGTCTTCGTGGCGGGACGTGGTGATTGCAAAAACGTCGTTTCAGCGGAGGTGCTACAACCTACCACTGCCATTTTACATAGGAAAGAAGGCTTGTCGTGTGCGGAAAAAGAGGGGGATGTCATTGCTGCGGATGGGGGAGGCAACGTAGGCACTGACATATGTGAAGCCCTGCAATTTGGTGTTGGTGTGAAAGCTGATTTCGGTGGATGATGATTGCCCACTGAACATTGTTGTATGAAGGCCACAGTTGAGCCGGGAGGTGGATGCGGGCACCGAAGTGGCTCAGTGTAAATCGGTGCCCTTAGGAGTTTCACTGTTTCTCCAGTTGTGGTGTGTTGTGGTCAGGAGCAGGCGTCACAGAGGGAGGTCGGTTAGAACACCGCTTCCTCCAATGCCCTGGCTGACCACATTCGAAACAGGTGTTCGGTAGTGGTGTGGTGTTGGTGGTGTTTGTTGTCCTAATCTGCGTGGTGGCGAAGTTGGTAACTAAATTGGTGAGTGCTGAGATTTGTTTGTTAATCTCGTCTATCCGTTCTCTCATGTTGCCGTTATTGTTGTTGTTTCACTGGTTCCTGCACCCAGGGGCCCCATTGGAGTGTCCTTTACGGGCATGCCCCCTTCCTCCAGGCGCTTGATTCTGATTGGAATTCTGTATACCTGGTGGTGGTGATGTCTGTCCGGTTGGTGTTGATGAACTGGGGGGGGGGGGGTAGCATTAGCAGGCGGGGCGATAGCTGCACTCTCTATCTCGTTGATAGGATGGAGTTCGCGTCGGTTAATCTTCTCCAGCTCCAGAAAGTTCTCTATACGAACCGCAGTTGCCGTTAATTGGGCGAAACTCCTGTTGTTGCCTAGAAATAGCTTTTCTTTCAGGGCGGGTTCACCGCTCAATGCATTGATAAAAGTATCGAGATGCAAAGGGATCACACCCTCCGTATTGGTGCTCAGATATGCGCAGGGGACTAGCCTCCTAATTCGGCTAGCTAACTCGGGAAGAGTTTCTCCCACGCATTAATTGTGTGTAGGTGGGTGTGTAGTCAGTCCCAAGATCCGCAAGTACTTGAAGGGCTTTTTCTGGAAAGCTTTGTGGCGAGATATTCACCCATTTGCTGATCGTTCCAGCAGTCAGTCCGACTTATAATCCCGAACTGTATTTTATAATTGGTCCAGTCATTCTCCCCAGTAAATTCAGGAGGGAGGATGACTCGCCCAAGACCACGGAAGAATGAAGTGGCTGAAATCTGGGTGGTGCTGGTGGTGGTGGTGGTGGTGGTGGTAGTGTTGGTGTCTCCCGTCAATGCTGATGCCGAGGAGCTAGGACACGCGTACTCCAATTTACTGAGTCCGCCCCGGTTGTAGAGCCATAGACCGGCATGGGTCTATGGACGGGAGGCGGATTGTTGTGAAGATTATGCAGACGTTCTCCCCGAGGTGAGGACTGATATTCCTCATATGATGGTAGTGCAGTCGGCTGATGGTCGTGATGTGTAGCATGACTGATGTAGCATCGAAATGGTGGTGCCGATTCCTCCCGATAAAGCCGCGGAGTTCCCCTTGAGCATAGCGTTGTGCTAGAAAGGGGTGGTGCGGGAGGTTGTCTGTAATGTGGATTATCACCTGGCCATATGGTCTCTGTAGATGACACGGGTGAACGATAGTAGTCTGAAGGATTATTGAGATGCCTGTAATCGGGTCTTTGTCGGCGTCGTCCATGATTCGGCCCTGTTGGTATTGGCCTGTTGCAGACATCCGATATTGGTCTGAACTCTGTTCCCGCTTATGAGGCATCTCGAAAGGTGCCGTCGCTAACAGGCAAAAACAGGTTATAGTGCGGGGTTGTTGATTCCGCTGAATTTCTGGCATAGTCGGTGAGCATGTGAGCCGAAAATCCATCGTATGACGCTACCTCTTGATCGAGGGAGTCGTCGCTAAATGGAGACGGTATTGAACTGAGGTCATGGTGTGGGCGTGAGTTCGCTGCGTGTGGTTAATGATGTTCTTCGAGCCCTACATCGGACCCCACTTGTAGCTCGCTGGGTAATGTCGGGCCCTTCCAGTGTATTATGTCGACTCGCCATGCCGCAAGTGCATGACGAGTGATGACGCTGGTTAGCATCTGGTCTCGGGGTGACGGACCTTGTACGAGACTTCCCTGCGGGTAACAAAAACCAGCTCCTAAGGCCGGTGGAACTCACTCATTCCGGTGGGGCTGTGCGACCATTGTCGTGAACATTAAACACAACTGTCTCATCCCAAGAATTTGTGTCACCAGTATGCCTGTCCATAGCAATTTCGTGATCTATGGACTTACAAGATTTGATTTGGTGACCTAAAAATATAAGTCCATACAATGAGTTTACCTAAACAATTAAAATATGCTAGATAAAACTACAATAAGAGCATACGAAAATACGAGACATAGAGACAGGTAGATGAACTTTTAAACATGGGGATCCCGGAGGTACCACACAGACTCGTAGGTCCGCTGAGGTATCCCCGCAAGGGAGGCTCCCGTACATGAGACTTAACTATTTAACTTAATATAAGTTATTATACCTCTAAGCTGAAAGGTTATCTCGGACGAAATGTTAGGTGCCTCACACGGGCACTACTCATAGTGCTAGTTTGGGTGAGGAGTATTATCATGGCATGGACCGTCCTTGCTGAATCCTTGCCTCTGTCTCGGGAAGGTGTCACCACTGCTTAAAGCTGGAGAAGGAAAGTAGGCAAAAATGGGCCCACTAAAATTTTTCAACCAAAGAATGTTTAGGAAAGAAAAGACCGTACCTAGTGAGATTATGACCATAGGGTTGTGTGCTGTTTTATGTGAAGACAGGGTGAGCGATTCCAGGTGTATTCTCCCGTTACCGTCTTATGTAATTCTTAGTATGCTGAATTAGTAGTTGCCACTTTTATTTATGCGGGCCTTCTGCTTTGCTTAATTAGCTTTTAGTTGCTTTCAAAACAAGAACTATTTTTGGCCGCAACTGGCTGGTATCTACCTAGCTATTAGACACGGCTGTCACTGAGAACGGATGCCCTAAGACATCAATACTAAAGACAGCGCTCATACATGTTCCGTAGTGAGATCTTCGAACTGGATGAGAATCCGGACATCCCGGCCGTAACCACATAAAACGTTACATGACATAGGTTAATTTTCACCAAAGCATTATTAGACCATTGTCCTATCGTTATGGTGGGGGTGAGAGAGTCGAATGCCCACCGTAAATGTCCTTCCCGCAAGTGCGTGGCAGATCTAAATATCATGCCCAGACATTCTAATGGAATTTGGTGGGAATACGCATCTCGCCCATCACTGGGTCCTATGGAACTAAGCGTTTAACCTGTCGCTAGGTTTATATACAAGTTGCCCTGTTTTGCACTGTGGTGTGGGAGGTTTGTTCAGTAAATAAAATAATAATTAATATGTTTTCGCAGTGCTTTCCTACATTGGCTGAAGTGCTAACTACTAAGTATCCAAAGACACATGGGGAATGTGTGTGATACCGCACCCTGGTCATCACTGCTCGGAAACCCCAACAGTTTCCCGGAGTCAGATCAACCTATGGTGCGGATGGGGACATCCAAACAATTAAGAAGCCACAAGGCAGAGTGGAACATGAAGAGAGACACAATCTTGGAGTTATGAGTCTTACCGGAGTGCGGGGCTAGATTATCGCACTGCCAGAAGAGAAGAGTACATTACCGAGTAGGTAATGAAGAAAGTGTCTGTAATCATTTTGAACCTATCCTATCGAGCTGAATAGAAACGGTTTACTCGGTAGCATGCCGGGCTAAACAAAGTTATAGCATGGACAGCGACCTCAGTGAAAAATTGTTGATGGCGGGAGAAAGTGCTGTATATATAAATGTTGCTGTATAGGGTTTCCTATGTGCACTGCAGTCCTATATTTTCTATGAATAAACAAAACATATGAACGGATGGCCACTGGCCATATATATACATAATCTAACCAGATCAAATGATCAAAGTTATATATATATATATATATATATATATATATATATATATATATATATATATATATATATATATATATATATATATAAATATTAGTACAGCTTAACACACCTACTAAAGTGTGGTTAGCAACACATTGAGGAAATGAGAATAATTATAAACAAATACAGAAATTATAACTAGCGGTCCTAAGACCGTTACGGTTCCTTTTAGTCATCGGGACCGTTCTTACGGACACAATTTAATTAACGAAACACATATAGAGAAATAATTAAACTATGAAGTATAGTTACTTGAATACTCGGTAGTCATTCTTAAGTTAGGCTACCGTGTTACTGAAATTGATATGTCACTCCAAAGTTGACGTGCGTCGATGCATTCTTAGGAAGCTGGACATTTCCGGCTGGTTGGTTCCGTCAAGTTGTTATCCACAATCAAGATTCCCGCAAGAACACTCATGGTGGGAGTACATCGTTCAGCACTGTAAGCCTAATAGGATGTCTAATGAGCAGTCAGCAAAAGATACGATGGTACTACTGTGGTGAAGAAGGTTCCCGTACACCAATGGCATGGATGGAAATTGTAAACAACCCGATCACAAGCGGGGGTTGTCAGAGGCAAAGGAAAATACAAAACAAAGCTTCACGGTGCTGGGTATGTCAGCCCTCTCTGAAGACGCACCGGGCAGATTTTACTTGCTGCGGTTGAAAGTCAGAAGAACCCACACCATATTAGTGCAGGATGGTTGAAATACCACTTTTAGGCGTGGCCGCCCGATCCGGTGAGTCATCCATCAAAGAACATCCTGCCTCTACATCTGTAGACTCACATATTCAGGCCGTAAAGGCCTCACCGCAAATTCGTGTTCCGAAGTAGATATTGATATTCATGAACAATAATCAGAAAGTTCCAAATTACTCCCGTAAGTAGGGAGTTGCAAAATTGTTTTAGTGCGGTGGGTTGGCAACTGCCAGCTACGGGATAAAAACCCGACACATAGCGATGTAATACGCATGTTGTCTGTCCCGCTGATAGTAGCTGGTACAGATCCAACCTGTTCGGCCCCATGGCCGAGGATGCTCTCGATCTCTGGATCGCATCTCCTTTTATACTCCTCGTGACGTCCCAGGCGCAGGCTCCAACCAATCATCGTTCGAGCAACAGCCAATCAGCGCGTAGCTAATAATAGCGGAGCCTAATGTTCTAGAACATTCTAGAAGTTCTGCGTCCACGTGGTTATGACGTCACGGCAATACTTTGAAGATAATCTGGAAGGGTTTTCCGTGGATAACTCAGCCATTTCTTAACCGATTTTGAAATGGCTCACGGACTTAGAAAGCCCGTTGAATTCTGTTCTTGATTAATGCCAGGTTTAACGTGAAGTCGCAATCAATAAGGATTACAGGGTACCATCTCGGTACACTAAAAGCGCCATCCTATCATGGTCATAACTATGTGCTCTATCAAAACAACATCTTGACGTGCGCATGCACATCATGCGTTTTAACGAACTTAGTCGTTTTCGCAATGCAATCCCTCCCACAGGCTCTTATACGCTTATGGCTCTACCCAGGGGGGCGTGTTCGGGAAACGAATCCAGGACGGGCGGCGCATTGTCAGCTTAGCTGGTATGGCCGATATCCGACCGGTCGATCCGAACTACACCACATGCAACACAGTACCTGACAATGGTTCAAATTCTTTATGCCATAATCTCAATGTTGATGTAGCTGATGGCAACCTTCTCTCTTATATTGTTGGCAAAATGTATGAGACCACAGATGTAGTGTGTGGCATTGAAGCATCAGGCTTGATCGATACTGGGTCTCAGGTCAGCTTAATGTCAGAGTCTTTGTATAATAATACATTAAGCAATCTTCTTCCTGTAAAGTAACTTGAGACTGCCTTGTCCATAGAGGGTGCTGGTTGTCACTCTATTCCATATATTGGGTATATTGAGGTCAATATTTCACTTCCAGTTGTTACTAGTGCTACTATAATGGAAGGTGTATTGTTTTTTGTATGGGAAAATGCGACCAGTTGCCTATGCAAGCAGAAGTCTCTCAAAGACAGAATCAAGTTATCCCGGTTGCAAGCTGGAATTTCTAGCCTTGAAGTGGGCTGTTTGTGATAAGTTTATGGATTATCTGTATGGTGTTCCTTTCGCTGTTATGACTGACAATAACCCACTAACCTATATTCTGTCTTCTGCCAAGTTAGATGCCATGGGCTATAAATGGGTTTCTGAGCTTTCCACCTATGATTTTCATCTTGTATTCGATGCCGAGCATGAAAAAAGCATGAGTGGCATTCGGTGCATGCTAGAAATCGTTCATTCTAAGTCTGTGGTATCAGGTAGTGCGATGATAGAGGCAATGTTGGAAGGCCACGAGAACCCTGTAGTTCAGTGCCTAGCAACTGATAGTAGTTTTCTTAAAGAATTTGATGACGTTGAGCAAGGAGTGATGAAGATCACCACCCTGACCACAGACGATATACTCAAAGCCCAACAGGAAGATGAAGTCATCAGACGAGTATGTCAGATACTTGAGTACTGTGCTGAGTTATCCTCCAAGTTGTTAAGGGGTGAGGCAGTGTATGTGAAGCTTATGCTGCGTCATCGCAAGGGTTTGTTTTTCGAATGTAGCATTTTATACAAATCATCTGTCATTGAAGGTAAACACGTCCAGCGTCTAGTTTTGCCTGGATCTCTGAAGCTGAGGTTTTTGGAATATCCCAAGAAGTGTAAAAACTGCATTTTGCGTAAGAAGCATGAAACTGGATCAGCCAAGTTGGGACACCTGAAGTCTAAAGGGCCAATGGACTTAGTTTGCATTGACTTTTTGTCACTAGAGGCTGACAGTTCTGGCAAGACAGACATTCTTGTCATAACCAATCACTTCACCCGATTTTCAAGAGCGGTTGCAACACGAAATCAGACAGCAAAACAGGTAGCGGAGATTTGTGGAATAATTTCTTTTTAGATTTTGGTTTACCAAAGGTGCTGCACTTGATTTCTGAACTCAGAAGGTTCACAAGTGTCAAAGGTTCATTCACCACCCCATATCACCCTATGGGAAATGGACAATGTGAACGTTTTAACCGCTCCCTCATGGGTATGATGAGATGCCTTGGACGAGGAGAATAAGAAACACTAGTCCACGCATCTTAAATATCTTGTCTTTACTTACAATTATTCAAAGAATGACGTGGCTGGCTTCTCTCCTTTTGAACTTATGTTTCTTAGACAGCCTAGGTTGCCTATTGATTGGATGTTTAGTTGTGACAATGGTGGCAGTGGAGAGCAGGAACTGATAAATAAATATGTCCAAGACTTGAGAGAAAAATTGACAAGTGCCCATCATGTGGCTATGGAATATGCAGCTAAACAGCAGGCCAGAAATAAGAAGAGGTATGACCAGAAGGTGAAGCAGTACTCTCTGAATATTGGTAGCAGAGTATTGGTAAAGTATGTCAGTACTCGTGGGGAAAATAAGTTGGCCAACCTGTGGTGTGATGATGTTTATATTGTTGAGCAGCAGCATGGAGGCAATATTTCACCAGTCAATGTAATTCAGCGTGAGGATGGCAAGGGCTCACCTAGAACTCTTCACAGGAATCTGCTTCTTCCTTGTGGCTTCTTGCAAGTTTCGGTAAAGGAGCCAAAGCACTCCAGATAATCGATTACAAGGGAAAGCCCATCCGTCACTCCTGAAGTTGAGGTGAAACATTTGGAATCAGAGAGTAGTGATTCGAGTTTTGCTAGATCGGCTCGTATTTCATATAGGAGAATGGTAGCTCGCAGGAGTATCAGTGAGATTGAGACATCTGCTTCATCTGATGTTGATAGTGATCATGGTGATGAAGGTTACTCTCGTCCAATGCATTCAGTGCGGCCACCTAAACAATTGCTATTCCGCTGTTGCTGTTTATAACGACCGCCTCTCGTCATGTCATTGAGTTTCCTATATTGTACTGTCGCTGTTCATAGCGACCAGCTCTCATTGTGTTATTGGATTACCTGTTGCCGTGCTATTGGATTAACTGTTGCTATTGTCCTGTTGCTGTTTATAACGACCACCTCTCGTCGTGTCATTGGATTAACTATAAGGTACTGTCTCTGTTCATAACGACCACCTCTCGTCGTGTCATTGGATTAACTATACGTTCTCTATACCGTACTGTCGTGCTGTTCATAACGATCACCTCTCGTCGTGTCATTGAGTTACCTATACTGTAATGTTGCTGTTCATAACGACCAACTCTCGTCGTGTCATTTAGTCCTCTATACCATACTTCCGCACTGTTCATAACGACCATCTCTCATCATGTCATTGGATTAACTATACAGTACTGTCTCTGTTCATAACGACCACCTCTCGTCGTGTCATTGGATTAACTATACAGTACTGTCTCTGTTCATAACGACCACCTTTCGTCGTGTCATTGGATTAACTATACGTTCTCTATACCGTACTGTCGCGCTGTTCATAACGACCACCTCCCGTCATGTCATTGAGTTACTTATACTGTACTGTTGCTGTTCATAACGACCACCTCTCGTCGTGTCATTTAGTCCTCTACACCGTACTGCCGCGATGCTCATAACGACCACCTCTCGTCGTGTCATTGGATTAACTATAAGGTACTGTCTCTGTTCATAACGACCACCTCTCGTCGTGTCATTTGGTTCTCTATACCATACTATCACGCTGTTCATAACGACCACCTTTCGTCGTCTCATTGGATTAACTATAAGGTACTGTCTCTGTTTATAACGACCACCTTTCGCTGGCTCATTGGATTGCTTATACCGTATTATTGCTGTTTATAACGACCGCCTCTCGTCGTGTCATTGAGTTTCCTATATTGTACTGTCGCTCTTCATAACGACCAGCCCTCGTCGTGTTATTGGATTACCTTTTGCCGTGCTATTGCTATTGTGTTGTTGCTGTTTATAACGACCACCTCTCGTCGTGTCATTGGATTAACTATAAGGTACTGTCTCTGTTCATAATGACCACCTCTCGTCGTGTCATTTAGTTCTCTATACCGTACTGTCGCACTGTTCATAACGACCACCTTTCGCTGGATCATTGTATTGCTTATGCCATACTATTGCCTTCCATAAGTCACCATATGCCAAAGTATCCTTCTTATTATTCAATTACATGTTTCAGTACACTATATTGGCTATTAAATGTCATTATATCATACAAATTATGTTTTGCAGTGTGGTTCATCTTCAAATTTCCGATCAATTAGTTTTGATTATATAGCAATTGCATATAGTCCTACTTGTGGGATTATTGGACTTTGGGACAACCCGAATCTCAGGTACCCTAGGCAACAGCCACTATTATTGGTCATTGTTTTATAGTGCATGGGTATATCTCATTTGTTTCTGCTCTATGAAGATGGGGGCTCACGGGTGAATTTGAATGACTGGTATAGTTTTAGGTAAGGGGTTTATGCCGGCTGAAAGTCCTGAGAGTAATGGGTTACACATACAGTCTCCTACTTCTCGCATAAGTAAATTAGGCCTACTTATAGGCAAAAATCAGCAAATCCTAAAATCGTTACGGCAAGTTAGGCCATACGCACGGCTGCACACACACACACACGCAACCTCATAGTAAATCGTCATCTTCGGAGTTTCTAAGATTATAGTTTGTGACATCGTCTACATTTCTGGGAACGAGATCTGTTAAATAAGCTGGTCAATCTCACTGCATGATTTTATAGAATCGTTTCTCTTGTTTACAACGCTCGTGCAAGGGGATTAGGTGCCAATCTCTTCATGTAGGATTTGAAAGGTGTGTACTAATATATTTCAGTAAAATTTGCTTCAAAAATCATAGCCCTATACCCCGCTTTAGTGATATTTATATATCTTTAAATAATAGCAATAGGTATGCATTATATTTTCCGGTACTTTACAGATATTGTTGAAAACAATCATCATATGTTGAAATTTTCGCTTGATAAAAAAGAAGCAATGCTATTTTATTTGTTGGGGTACTATTCAAGGCCGCGCCTTCAGAAAAATCTGATGAAATTGAACCTGTCCAACTCTTCAGATTCGTCTTCAGACATCAGACTTCAGACATCAGACTTCAGACATCAGACTTCAGACTTCAGATTTTTGGCCCACGCGGTCAGATTTGATAAAATTCGACAAATCTGATCAGATTACTCTGATTATGAAAACCAGTATTAAGTTCGTCACGAACGCTCAATTGATGACGGACTAAGCATAAGCATTGTTGTACACATTTTATGTCTTTACTATTTAATAAACATGCTGTTGAATAATTTGAAATTAATTTGGCATGGCAGCAACAGCACCCAGTTAAATTACTTTCAAAATATTCAAAAGCTTACCTGCATAGTCTTCTGCAAATTGCCAGTCTTTACTCTGTACAGGGATCGATCGAACCCAAAATGAGCGATGCGTGGGTGGGGCTTAGCTAGATATGGACGGGGCATAGCTAAAGCTGGAAAAGTCTACTGCCTCTGACTGTCCAGGATATCTATGCCCCATTAGTCTTCGGGTATGGCACTGTTGTCAGGTTGCTTAGCTGCTCACCCAGTTTCATCATCTCCATCATCGCTCAAAATGATACTCATATAAATTAAGATCGCTCAAGGGACAATTTTTCTAGATTTACTACTAAAATTTACACAAAAATGTATTTCTGAGTAATTGGTAAATACGACTGCAGCGGTCACTTTAGGCCGGCTTGACCATGAATAAGTTAATAGTCATGAAAAGCCAAATTTCCTGCTCAGTCAGTGTCCATTTGCAGGAAAGAAAAAAATATTTTTTTGAAAATGTAAAGCCCCAATTAATCTTAGTACTAAAAGGTGACTGGTATTCTAGATATTTGTTCCGACTTGCTACAATAATCATACTCACGTTAATCCTCTCACAGCGAAGTCGGCCAAAACAATCATCAGTAGTGGTAATCTTTAGGAATGTCCATTTGCAGACCAAGAGAAAACTATTTCTTGGAAATTTGCTACTGTATTGACTGGCTCGATAATCGAGCCAGCCATTCCAGTGGCAAAGTTTTAAAAATACTCTTCTCTTAGGCACTGCTCAATACAACTTTAGAGGCCAGTTTGGAGGACTTGACCATTAAGGGGTTAACTTGGCACAAGTAGGATTAATGAATGATATATTTCTGAAATAGAATCACATTTAACCTTCAAAATTATTGTAAAATTGTAATAGTAATGTACACATTCGGAGCGGAGCTCCCTTCGCAAAATAGGCCTATCCATTCTAAGTAAACAATATCCCTTATCTCCAATTGTCTGTTAAATGTTATTTGAGATTCGCTTAGAATATCATTGTTATCAGGCATCGAGAATATCGTCTTTGATAAAGGGTATCTTTTGACCAGAGGGCTGTCGATAATTGTGAGTACAAAGCATCACAGGATCACGATAATTGTTTTTTCTGTATATGCAAGCGAGTCATGCATATCATTTGCATCACAAATATGGTTTCCATTCAAATCCGTATTGACTTGCCATAGATGTACTGGATTGACTCCGCTCGCTACTGCTTTCTCTCCAGTTTGTAGTATGTTCGACAGCTCTGGCATTTAGCTAGAGATAACTCAGCATTAACCATTATGTTTAAATTTGGTCAAAAAAATCAAAATCTCTGCGACCATTTACAAGCCAAGAGAAAAAACTTTTGAAAATTTACCACTATAATGACTAGCTCTGTTACCGAGCCAGTTATTTGAGTGGCAAATTTTCAAAAATCGTCTTCTCCTGTCTTGCAAATAGACATTCCTCGGGACCACTGAAGAGGCCAGTTTTGGCCGGCTTCATCATGAAAGGATTAGAGTGTGTTATCCGTTCCAGTTTCCAGATATAAAACATTTAATAGGAGCATTGCCCGGAAATTGTGTGACAGTTTACATAGATCTATAGTACTATGAAGCAAATTATGATCGTTTTTACTTTTATGGATTTTTTTTATTTATCGTGAAGAGTTTTTGCAACTAATGTGGTGGCGAATTTTATTTACGCTCTCCGTTCTCTGTAAACATTCGGCCATAGTTGCCGAGTTTCGTTCTGAGACGCATACAACGAATTCAAGTTAAACTAAAGTTGCTGGCCAAAGGTCTTTGATTTTCTATGCCCTATCAGGATGCCTCTCAGTAGATTGCATTAAAATTGAAAGACCTGAAGATATAGCTAGAGATGCCTTAGATAGGAAAGTAGGATGCGAAGAAATTGAGAAAGCACAGTGATAATGAAGAGTGAGTATTTTCACGTTGTCGCTATTCTGTCACGGTG
This sequence comes from Chaetoderma sp. LZ-2023a, assembly GCA_034401795.1. NCBI lineage: Eukaryota > Metazoa > Mollusca > Caudofoveata > Chaetodermatida > Chaetodermatidae > Chaetoderma > Chaetoderma sp. LZ-2023a. The sequence continues at coordinate 83,827,446 of CM067373.1, read as the reverse complement.
TAAGAGAGAGGCTATTGCTTATATCAAAGGAGGAATCCAGTTTTAGCTATGCCCCGCCGATCTCTAGCTAAGCTCCATCCATACATCGCCCGTGTTGTGATCGATCGATCCCAGAAGTCCCTGGCTATCAATTTCCAGAAAACTATACAGGTTAGCTGTTAATTATTTTCAAACTAATTTGACTGGGTGCTGTTGCAGCAATAGCACCTGCCCAGGCAAATTAGTTTCACAATATTTAATGTTTATTAAATATTAAAGACTTACAATTCGTACAACAACAGTCAGTACGTCATCAATTAAGCCTTCATACTGAACCTATCTACGTCATTCATGACGTCATTGTTTATGACGCCATCCTACATGTCACGTACTTTATGACGTCATATGATTGATGATAAACTGGAAAGGTACATTATTTGAGGCTTATACACAGTATACGTGCATTCACCAGATAATTATTCCTTGACTTCGTCTCGCTATATCTCTGCACTAAGCAACTTGTATAATGTTATATAACTGAACACCGGAGACAATCAACATGACAATTTTATGGCATCATAATATGCACCAACAACTCCCAGTCAAATTAGTTTCAAGATATTCAATGGCTTCCCTGTATAGTTACCTTAAAATTGAGATTTTTAGAATTCAGTGTTAAAAGTATTAAAATCAATTCAAATATACATACAAAGAGGGGCCGAACTTGGCTAGAAATTGCCATGGCATCGCGATACATGCGCTTGTCTATTGCTCGTAACATGATAGTATTATTGAAATCAAACAATGACGTATCCTGGCATTGTAAACTTGCTCCAGCAAAGCCATGTCTTTTGATAAAGCTCTGTTAATGTCATCTATAAACTAATATTATGTAACAGCGAGTCGGATGCATGCAATACACACGTGCATACAGAACATAGGGGATTGGACTATTATTCATCATCGTTTGTTTGCCTTTCAAGATAATAAATATGTTAGCTACTGCTACTCCTCTGATTTCAAATGTTTCGCGCATAGATATTCCTTCCCTAACAAAAGGACATCTCACTTGTTGAAGCTGAAATCCAGCAGCTAAAATGAAAACTGCCTCCCTGTTTCTGAAATAAGGATTCACCAAATACAGCTGGGCACACAATTAAATAGTACCCTGCAGGCTGTCAACACACAGTGGTATAGCGTGATATTTTTCCAGGTGGCGCGAACTGGTTAGGTGAGGGAGGGGGTGTAGTCAGCCTCTAAGAGGGAGGACTAAGGTTCTCTCCTGATAAATATTTGAAATCTAGATTGTTTCAGAGAGCACACTTGCGATTCTAGATGAAAATATGGACCTTCAACTGGATTGTAAAAGTTAACTGTTTTAGTATCTTGAAACAGTCTACATTACAGTCTTGGAATCTTTTTACTTGAGCCATTAGGCTTCGCCCACCTATTCGGTAGGCGATTGATGACTAAACCTGAGAGTTCAGAGGTCTGCCTCTACCTGCCAAAACTCATACGATTTATTTGTGAATTTGTCATAGAACGACAGAGCAGGTTGAAAGCCACAAAAGATTATTATCCTCGGACCGTAAGAGGGCATTACAACGAGGCATGCCTGTCTGCATGCCTTCCGACCTGTCTGCCTGTTCTCAGTTGTATCTAAAAAAATCATTGATGTGATTTGGGTCAAATTTTAAAACAACGAAGGAAGTTGTGCAAGACGATTTCTAAATGCTGGCGGTGATCAAGATAAAAGAATGCAAATCGTGATTGTGAATATTTTGGAAACTATTATTCCGATTTTGCTTACATTTTAACACAGCAAATGGTGTGACCATACACTAGGATTTTCCAACTTTTGACGTGAATAAAAAACGGGAGGAAGGGGATCTAAGATCTCTGATTTCTCAGGGTTATTAATAAGATAGGCAGAAGCAAAACATGGATCGTAAAACAAACAGGCCACCGTAAAGATCTACTATAAATGCTTGTCCAACCACCACTTTCATTAGCGCGATTTAACCTTTTTCAGTATGATCATGACATATAGGCATAACACCCACTGAATTAATCTGGCTGATACTATACGATCAGCTCATAAATATAGAAATTCCCTGTGCTTTTTATATTAAATCTGCATAACAAGTAGGCCCACATACCTGAAATTTGGTTATTAGTTGCTTTGTCAGTTGGAATTTTCCAAGTCAGAAAGTCGGAAATTCAACAAGACAGAAGGGGCAGTCGCGGTCCGCCACCTCTGCCCCAGTGCACCACGCACGCTACGCCGCTGTCAACACATTGGTTCAGCGCAGGATGGCCGTACAAGAAAGATGTACCTAGGATGGCTCCCCAATACTAGCAAATTCGTGCTCAACTGTCAATCAGAATTAGCCATTGTTGTGTAACGCCGGTGGATTTGCGGCCAGATATTTTGCTATATCCGCATCGTCATCACGCACACAGCTATTGAGTCCCGTTGTCGTCGTGCTACAGAATGCATACATGGTCTTGGTATGAACTCACGGATTCAAGACGTGATGAAGTGTGACATTTGCTATTACTTTCTGCCAAAACAACAGAAAAAACTTTAATCCACCATGGCATCCTTAGTAACATTGTAATAGACATTTTTACTGTGCAGTATCCTGATTATCTGATAACAGTTGATTTCTCTTCTTAGGTAAAAGAAAATACATAGTAAAACGTCCAATGAGCTCAGCTTGTACCTCATTGCATTCCAGATATCCTTGTCTCAGACAACAGTCCACGCTATGGTAGCATGGAGTTTGTTGATCTCGCTCAGGACTATGGGTTAGTTACATTACAAGGTCACCAGGCTATATACAGTTCAATGGAAAAGCAGCAGCAAGGCAATACCAATTTTCTTTTGTTTTACAAACCCTCCCAATTTAATATTTCCATATTTAGAACAAATATTGCTGGCATTTTAAGGCATTATTTTCAACATTCTTTGCATCTAGCAATTTTTCGCAGCCAAATCCGTATCACTCGGAATTCTTCAGAAGCTTCTGCAAACCTTTTTGTTCTCTGTAGTTTTGTTAAGGCTTTAATGGCCAAAATGCTAAAATTAAAATAATAATCTTCTCTTGTCCTGCAAATGGACACTCGTGGAGAAAATGTTTTGGATTTTCTTGATCAATCTTGACAATGGACCTTTCCATTTTTAGTTATGCTCCGCCCATCTTTATCTAAGCTCCACCCACTCCTCGCTCGTGTTGGGATCAATCGATCCCTGAATTCTCCGACTATTAATTTCCAGAAAACTATACATGTAGTGTACTGCTGCTGATTATTTTGAAACTAATTAGACTGGTCGCTGTTACTGCAACTGCGCCCAGTCAAATTAGATTCAAAATATTCAACAGAATGTTTATTAAATGGTACCACTGCTGCTAGATACAATTCGTTCGACGTG